>JAHDVE020007543.1:0-68977 GCA_022606495.2 Halesus radiatus | reverse complement strand
TAGAAATCAGATATAGTTAAAATTACATATCTTTCATAAACTCACTACGCTTAAATAAAATAAAATAATTTGAAATAAATATTATTTATGTAAGTTTGATGAATCGATTAGATCTGATTACGCTGTCTGAGAGGAGAATTATTTCAGAACTAGTTGAATTATATAGAAGCATTGACAACCTAATTCACAGACCTCCCATCATCGTCAATATTAAATTAAAAGTACCGACGAGGAACACAACACAAATTGTAACATTTTCTACAGCACGTACATAACCAACTATCAGTCTCATTCATTAACTAATAGGATGCATGATCTCGGCAACAACTTTGGGGTTATTGTTGATATATTTTCTGACTCCATTTATACATTAAAGTGTCATCTATACCGGCACTTGATGAATCCTACAATTTAGTAGTATAGCTTATATAAATGTGGCATCAATGACTTGTGTTATAATATTGCTTTAGTTTTCTATTGTGTGTTACTGTTAAACTTTATTTTTAAATTGTCGGTTACTTCATATTGTGATCTAAAATCTATGTAAAACCACAGATGGGCGTATAATCTTATAAATAAATAAATAAAAAGATTATAGTTACTATAAACATCAGTCTCGATACTTGACAAACTATTTTAGTGTATTCTTTCGGCACCATTTCATCTCATATGACTGTTTTCGGCCGGTGGTTTAGTTTCATCCTATCGGGGGCACGCGGGAGAAGATGTTATCTGTAAAGCGAGGCTGGATAAGGGTAGATCTATCCCGAGATAGCAGCCCTGGAAGGTCTGCTGAAGTTGCTGCATCATTACGTCACCACATAATATCAAAGTTATTATTATACCGCGGTTAAAATAATAACGTTTTTTTATTTTTAAATAGGGGATGATTTTTAAAAGGGTTTTGTTATTTTAATGGGCGCGTGCGCTATTTGATGCAAATTAGTTGTAATATATATTATTTTTAGATGGACAATTATGGTTCAACGGCTTTGTTACAAAATTTATTTCGAATTTTTTTAATAATATCACCGGCTCACCCTTTCTGAGATGTTTTCGGGACCAAACATGAACCCGACTTCAAAGGAAATTGATACTTCACACTAATTTAAACATGCATATTTTTTAATGAATGTTAATAATTTCAAATATGACAAAATATCGTAAAAAACGTTGAGTACAAAAAAAATTCTCTTCTTTAAATAATGAAGTAACCAATATGTGTTTATTTATTATTTGATTATACGCCCATACTGATGGGACTGGGAAGGAGATGGGGAGGAGAAGAGTCTAAAAGTACCTAGCTATTCAGATCTAGTAAGTACATAGAGATAATAAAAAAATATGTTTATAACGTTTAACAGTAATATAAAACAGAAATTTAAAACAATATTAAAACACAAATCATTAAAGCTACATTATCCACGCTATAATAAATTAATTGTAGGATTCATCGAATGGAGTCACCAAATGCATCAACAATACTTCCAAACTTGTTGCCCAGATCATGCATCCTATTGGTTAGAGAATGAGACTGATAGTTGGTTGCGTACGTTTTGCAGAAAAATATTAATCTGTCTTGTGTTCCCCGTCGGTGCGTGGAATTTAATAGTGGCGACGATGGCAGGGCTGTCAATTGATTGGTTAATTGATGGTTAATGATTACATTAATAATTCTCATGTCAGAAAACATAATTAGATGCAATCGATTCATAAAACTTACATAATTATTGTTTTCAATTGTAATTTTGAACTCTTTCTATGTTGTTAGAGAATACTTTATACAAAGGGGACCAAATACGTAAATTATTCTCTACTTGACTTCTAAATAAGGAAGTGTAGAGCGTTCTTATATGATGTGGTGTAACTTCATTGCTTTCACTGTGCTAAATCATTTCGCTACTGATGGAATCGTTTTCTAAATCTCTTTTAATATTCGAATAAATTGAAACAGTAATATAACCGTTAAATCGAAGGGAAAATATTATTGTAACCATTTGTTTACAAACCTGTATTTTCTGTTTTTATCCCATTTAAGAAATATCCCCTTTTTTACCGTTCAGTTTTTTTATTATACACAAACCGGAAAAAAGTTAGAACTACTTGAACTTGAACACTTCAAAAATAACAGTTCTGGGAGGATTCGCAAATTTGATTCCCAAAAAAATCGCGACCTTTTCAACCCTATTTTTTTATAATTGACAATGGTCAAGGGTTGAACTGACCACTCGCAGTAAATGGCCAGTGGTCAGTTGATTATGTTCATGGAATTAATGGACAGTCCGGTCATAATCCGGTAATAGACAATCAGGCAATAAACGGCCCGGTAGTCATTTTTTCTGATCTCGAGTCAGATAGCGATTCACAAATCAGAAATAATCAGGTTATGCAGTTTGTATTGAAGAGTGTTCCCATTCTTGTACTACCGTGGGAAGGTGTACCATATCCTGTTGCGAATATATTTATCGTAATTGTATTCTGATATCATAAAATAATTCGTAAATAGCATTATTTGATGTGAAGTAAATCATGTTTCCTCAGATCTATTCTTTCAATACTTGTACGTATCAGTGACGTGGTCACGTCGTAACTTTTGAAACACAAAATTAAAAAAAAAAAAAAATAGTCAGTTTCAAAACCGGTCAGTGGCTGAGTTGGCATCGCGTCTGGGTCTCACCCAGGCGTGGTGAGTTCAATTCCTCGGCTGGCTAAGTCCTCCATCACGACACAAGCAACATCTCCCGCTTATTGTGATGGCAGTAGGAGATTTTCAAATATTGTCCGGTTATTCGTAACCTGGGAATGTTTTTGTTTAAAAAAAAATCCAAATTCACCAACGTCCTTTTCTTTTTGTTTAATTTGTGTATAACAATAGAAGCAGCAAATTTAATTACTAAGTATTCGTTGTTTGATATGTTGCATGACAACTAAAGAACAAAGTTTAACAGATAAATCATTCGCGATTAAAATAATAATCGTTTAAACCAAACGACCAAAAACATTGAGTTAGAGTCGGAGCATTTGCTCGATCTATTCGTAACCAGGGAAAATTTGTCTTTCTTTTTAAGAGAAAGTCGGTGTTCTCTTTCGGCGAGTCCATATTATTCGCAGCTTGCAGCTCCTCGAAGCATGACCTGTGAGATGGCCCCCCTCCCCCCCACTAGGCTTTAAAGATGTGATGGCCCGTCCTTCCTTCGTTTATGATTTAATTTAGCAATAGACTTCCGTTCGCGCCACCGATTTAAGGTGACTCCTCTACTGCCGCCTTAAATTTTCCTAACTAATGTGATCGGAAAACTCTTTGTAGTTTTCCTTTCAATTTGAGGTTTTTCTCCTCCTTGGCCAGCGTGTAACGTCTAGCCCTATGCTAACATTCGAGTGTTTCCGATTTTCTTCTTTTCACGGTATTTTTGCACTCCAATGTGGTCAATTTTGCCAAGCCTTTCGCGAGTCTACGTTGTGTTGTTTTTTGTTTCAGACTATTGGAAAAACAAGGCCTTATTTTGTGGTAACCCCTATTCTTTGTAGCGTAGGCAGACTCTCGCATACCATTGACAGAATTCGTATTCCTAACATTCCTATCTTAGACTTTAATGTTCTGAACTCTCTATTATTATCCTACTATGCACTCTACGTTAATTTCCTATAGGAAGACTAGCATTTTCCTAACTTTACCCTAAATTTTCTATTTTTCTTCTATCGTGAGTTTTAATGGGAAAACTTAGCTTCTGGGCTATACTAATTGCACTATTCTTGATCTATATAATACGACGTAGTTTCAATTTTAAATTTGGTATACATAAATGTAATGATCACAGTATTATCGCCTTTCCTCATCGTACTAAGTGTTATTCTACATGGGTTAGTTTCAATAAATTTCATGGTTAAAAGGTACAGTTTTACTTGTTTTGGCGCCATCTCCATCCTCCTAAATTTGGGAAAATTACATGATTAGGTTTTAGTTTTCACAGCTTTTGTTATGACGAGAGATCGAATACAGTTTGTTTTGCTGCAATTCGGCTCCAGACCAACCCCTAAAGTACTCAGATGACCACGTTTCCGGTCAGTAACTCTCTCTTCACAGACATACAGCCTGACCAAACGGTATACGTAACCTCTTCAATTTTCAGTTCGTGCGCTATTGGTCATCCCCTGTACCGCGACGGAAAGAGCACCTTCCTTATCCATGGGTCCGAGACCCTCCGAATTCCCGTCCTCCAGACAGTTACATTTAAAGGAGATCAAACCGGTTCCGTCCCCTCGTCAAACAACATTATATACTTGCGAATTTTTGCAAAGTCCGGGTTGAAAGGCCGTCCCTCGCATCAAAAGTTCAGAGATAACCACGCTTAAATCAGCAATTATTTCTGCCCAATCGATAAGTACAAATTATAAATATATGTAAACAATACGAGTTTTTATAATCCACAATACTCCAGTTTTCCCAGAAAATTGTGGATCTGACATCTCCAACACAGGTCGTGAATCTGTGCCAGATATTCAGACATATTACATAAGAATATACGTAAAAGTGATAATACAATATACATGATATATTACTTTTTGGTTTGGTTGACAGGTTGGATTAATGAGACCCTGCTATCTCATGTAGTTTGAATTTAACTGTAGATTGATTTTTTTTGTTTGGAGAAAAGGTAGGACTCCAAAAAGCCCAAAATTTGCAAGGCCTGAACCTTGAAAACCTAAGTCGAAGATAAAATTAATTTTATAACATAACTTGGGAACGTATTGTCGACGAATGATTATGCTTATTTTGATATTTCCAGTAATGTGGGTTTTTGTTTGTTCTGTTGAATTCATCAATATGTTCGAACGGGTGTGGAGCGCCTTTGAATTGAATCTTTCTATGAAAATGGCGCTATAAAATTATGTATGTACGTAAACTACAAATACGTGATTTCTAAAAGATGATAATTCATCGCAAAAGATGATAGTTATTTTTCAATTAAATGTCGACGTTTGTTAAGGTACTTATTCTTCGTAAGATGTACTGAAATTCGAATATATATACATACTTATACGTATCTACATACTTCGATAAAAGAAGGGTGTGGTTTGGAATGTTGACCTAGTTTTAATAACAGTCGAGGAAGTGTGTCATTGAGATATGCGACAGTTATTAAGTGTCAGAGACCCCCGTCAGGAAGCATAACAATTAGGATTCATTGGTTTGTTTTAGAATGATAACGATCTTTGAATTAATAAAATCGTTTGGGTTGTTGGTAATTTTAGTAACGTTAGTTTTGAATTTATATGTTAGGAAAATGTATATATTAATAAAATAAATTGTTTTTATAGGAGATATACATAAATATAATAATTGGTTTTATATATATATACATATTAAACATTGTATATAAATAAACATAAAATAAATAACGGCCATATAGATTTGATAGATACATTATACACTTTCTTTATATATATACCTATACACACATACATACTCTTAGTAAAGGCCAAATCTTTAGCCGAAGTTATTTCACTACACAGTGAAATACCTATAAAAAGATGTTCTGAAGTTGTTGACTATGAATTAACTCGATAAAGACAATTATACAGGTAGGTATCTACCGGAAATTTTTATAAATACTTAAATGTATTTATGAAAAAAAAATAGGTATTTTTGAATATTTAAAAGTCAAGTGCTGGTAATGAGTGAGACAATTGAATTATCTATAGTACTAGTTTAATTATAATTCAATGCGAAAGGAAAGATTTATCGTAAAATATCTCATGAAGGTAGCACAAATATTTGATTAGAACGGCTTTGTTCAAGTATACAAAACATTCACTCATGATAGATAACAGTCGTATAGTATTGACCTATATATTAAACATTAAATATAAATATATATATATACATATTTACATATACACACATACAATACATGTACTTATAAGTCATTAGAAATATAATTCATATCTCCATCCTCGCCTTCCCCGGGATCCTGAAAACTTGTATATTAATTTGACTCACCTGAATTCCGACAAATTCATAATTTTTCCAGACGGGTTATACACGCCAATATGAAGATTCAGAAAATATTGAACTTCCCTGCCTGGAATGTTTAATCTAAGTTAGAAATATTTACTTAATACAATCGAGTGTTTCCTAATTTCAATTCGTGATCTACCGATTTGTACTATTTCTTCAAATTTAATGATCTCTCAATCCGGATATTATTAAACAATATTTAAATTTTTGTTGTTTTATTTTCCTATTTTATTCTTTGTACTCACGTAATTCTCTTTACTAACTATTAATTAAATCCGTAAACCGAACGTTTGGTAATATTTTAGAGCTTTATTATTTTTCTTTGACGAAATTAATCCCACGCTAGGTATTAAAAATGAATTATATGAAACTAAGACTCAGCTGTTTTTAAACTTTCACTAAATTATTTTAAACGCAATTATATTTAATTTTTCTTAAACTCGTAATGAATTTAGTTCAACACAAAATATGAATTAAATCACATTTCATTTAAACAATTTTAATTAATTCACAGAAGCAATTTTAAAAAATCTTTAAACAAATAACTTTATTTATTTTTAGAAATTTTCAATATTTATTAAATTATTATTATTATCACATTGCTCTAACAGTTTTGAGAAAATTAATTTAATTACAACTTTTAGAATCTTTAACGTAATTTAAGTATTATTAATTTTTAGGAAATTTCACTATTTATGAAACTATTATTGTATTAGATCAACAAGAGAATTTATTTTAATACAATATTAATTCGAACACAAAACACTTTATTTACTGGGTCACTTTTTTTATATCACTTCACTTAAATATAATGAATTTTAGAAGACTTCGATTCAAACACTTTGTTTATAAACACTTTCGATTATTATAATTTCACTTAAAACCACCAATTTTAATTAATTCACAGAAGTAATTTTTAGTATCAACTTAATTATAATGAATTTTAACTTCAATATTTTTCAAACTATTATTGAATTAAATCAAACTATTGTTGAATCAATCCAACAACTATTTAAAAGAATTTATTTAAAACTTTATTTAATTGTAAGAAACAAATCAAATGAAACTTCCTAAGTCCAAAAACAAAACAATTACTTAAAATCGGCCAGCACGTAATTTAATTTTTTCTCGCCCGACGTATTCCGCGACTCATCCCATATTCCCTCATTACATTGCCTTATATACCTAGCTTAGAATCAAAAGGATTTAACTCCATTCCATACCTACATTAAATTATGTTCTCTATTAACTCGTAAACCTATATGTAAGTAATACTAATTTCGACTGTAATTCTTCAATGTAAATATTTAGATAAAATCTGGCCCGCCTCTGAATCCATCACTTTTCCTCACTCCGGCCAGGATCGAATTTAGTTCATTCCTCTAGATCGCCCTGCTGTTCCTTATTTTAGAAATTCCCTTAGTCCCTGGTTATCTTGATATGCGATATCTTTTTATTTATGAATTTTCCGATGGTAACATGGTTTTTCTCTGATCTAACATGTGAATATTCGATTAACGCATATTTTCGTGCAATTCTCAATTGATCCTAATATTGGTGTAAACACTTTATAATTTCTTCCCCACCTCACCTGCCTGAGTTAATAAATATACCTTTCCAGAATGATTTTTCAATGTGTTGCACTGCTTCTTCCTGGTCTAGCTGTATTACACCTTTTGCATGTACCTATCGTCTGCTTATACTCTCATCCGGGTCGATTGATATCATCCTTAATTGATTTTTCACTACCTTTAATAATTTTATGTATTAATTTATTGGCGTTTTTACCTGCGATTTACCTACCCCAAACCTGGTAGATATGAGTTCGTTCACTTCTTTCCTGGCCACTCCCCTTTCTCCATTCCACTCTAACTCAATATCACATTAGATTATTGTTTACTATGGGTAATAATCATTACTTTTGTAAAAAACCGATATAAATCAGAGTTAATCGAAAACCCATTATTTTTTATTACTTTTCCTTAAATAAATATTCCTATCTTCCCTGTATATTTTTAATTGTTCGTTTATCTCTTTATTGCCCGAGGTTCATGTTCATCTGATCGCTTGGATAAACAATTCTTGTCGCCTTGTTTACATTAGTCATTGACAACCTCAAAATTTTACCTAAATGTATCGAACTATATTCAAAGTAGTAGTCCATATATCTCAATATTTCTATTGAATTCCTTCAGTTTAAATTTTATAATTGATTGATACATTTCTCATCTACATTTTCATAATATCTGATGTCCCGAACCTACTCAATTAATACCTTTTATCACCTAAAATCAGCCTAGTTTCACTCCCTTGTAATTATCTACGTTCCTGAAATTAGAAAATTGTACTTCTATTTCACATTAGTCTCGCCTAAATCGCCTCTTAAGTTTGCCGAAGTTTCCATACTGTATAATTCTTGTTTCTTCCCTTTTTCATCTGCTGAAGCTATTGTTCTCTGAATTATTTTCTCTAATTCGTTGTTTTTCCGCTTAGCCTTACATGACACGTCTTTCTGTCTAAATTCTAATGCAAACACACCTTTCCCCGTGCAAGATAAATCATTTCTTTGTAGTTTTTTTATTTGTAATTAACATTTTGCATATTATTTTTTACTTTCTACTTCCATTTTCAATGGTTATTCATCTCTGCATTTCCCATTGTTTCCTTTAAAGTTCACGACCTCTTCTCGTCCTGTTCGACCGCTAGTGAAATGTTTATATTATAGGCCGTTGATCTGAACCCTTTCGATTCACATAAATAATTAATATTTCCTTTGTCCTGTCACCACTAATTGTTGTTTATGTAAAACGCTCGTTTGATTGGTAACTTTTTCGTTGATTTCACCCAATCCTGTGATGTTTATTTATAAGAGGGAACACCTTCTTCTCACTGCCATCTCGTGGTTTTATGTTGCAACGAGTTTTATGAATCAAAATGATTGGATTATAATTCACTGTAATCAAACTCTCCACAAGTCGATAGATGTCGCTCCCTTAAGCTTTTCTAGCATGAAAGTTATGCATATAAAAAAAAATATTTTCCAGGGTTCTATTAAAAGAAAAGGATGATGGTTAGACCATTACACCTGGAAGCGCGCGCATCTCCCTATGAAATGTTTCCGCCATGCCAGGTGATCAAACGCGGCAAAATTGGTGATTGTCATTGAATATTTAACCGCACCAAAGCTTACTAAAAGTATGTTTAATTCAATTACAATTTATTTTAATTAGTCGATTTGTGTGCGATAGTTTTGGGGATACATTTTATTTAACTATTACTTCCTAAAATCAAAAAGCGTTAAAACAACTTTTCCTAAATCACAGATGCCTATCACTCTTTGCTTCCACTTAATCACAGATTTTTTTATGATAAACGAATTTAAAATTATTTTGTATTCACCACTTTATTAATATACACATGTCTACATGTTTCAAAAGCGACGTTTTCTTCATCAGGAATACATAGAATACTAAAAAATAATAATGTCAGATATAGCTATTTTGAAAAAAATAATTCACTATTAACGATTTTTCTGATTACAAAAATTTCAAATTTGTCTAAATGTAAACCGGTTGTATTTGTAAGTAAAAAAAAATTAAACATTTATTTATATCAAAAGAATGATTGGTTTCTAAAATATGATATGCAAATTCAGGATAGTTGTAATTATTAGGATTTTTTTATTTGTTTTCGAGAGTTGTTTAATTTCTATGACTTGCAAATTATATATTGACCGAGTAAAAGATTATTCTTTCAAATGAACACTTTTGGTCGCTTTCGAAAATTATTAATGAGCATCTAAAAGTATTCAAGTACTCCATTTCAGCATAGCTTTTTTTAAAATAAATTAATTGTTTAATATTATCTTTCATACAATGGGAATTTGTACCCGTTAAGCCACTGCAATTAACTCGCCATCGGGAGTTTAGTTGAACAATATAATGTAATACGACAAGAAAAAAATATTCATACTAATAGTAGCGCTATGATAGAACAATATAGGTATATACATTACTCTGTAACTATTTATTGCGCTGTAACTACATACTTGTATTGTACCCAATTACTTCTTTTACACTATAATTATGGTTTATGGATTATATTATCGTACTACTTTGTATAACTATGTGATAAATTAATCAACACGTAAAATCCTTCTAGGCTTCAATAAATAAATGCTTGTTGTGATCAATGTGCACAAGTTTAAATAAAAATGAAAACAGTAGAACAGTTTTGTTGTAGTGATAACATACTTCAATTATATAATGACAATTAAATTTATATATTTACAAACGAATCTTTGTCTGTCTGTCACTCCGCGATTTTCTAGAAAATTACTCGACCAGTTTCGACTTGAATGTTTCTTTGTTTATTTGTTTAAAAATAGTAATAGTCATCACAAGGCATTACTTTAGCCGGCAAATCGATTATGGCACCCAAACGACAAGCAATAATTCACAACTTCATGACTTCATAAAAAAAAACCCGGCCAGGTACACGTGACTTAGTAATATTATAAAAATATCACGATGTCAGCAAGAATCAGACAAGTCGAACGATACAAAAACAGTAGTACCTTTTACTAAAGAAAAGATAAGAATCATGTAAATCAAATTTTATAACGTTATTATTAAGTTTTGCGAGTATTTTAGTTTTAATAATTGTGACAGTTGTCTCGGCGTTCACAAGGCAGTTTGAAAATGATCTTAAACGACGGAACAGCTGTCAAAAAAAAAAAAAACAAAAACGCTTGCAGAACTCAATAATAACATTATTAAATTTGATTTACGTTATACAAAAAATAATAATTAAATGAAGTTCTACGAATTAAACACAAAAACAATTATAATTTCTTCAAACGATTGGTAGTCACTTTGTGGCGTCATTATTAATAAATGAATTTAAAAACATACGAGTATATAATATTCACCAAAAATTCAAAAAAAAAAGAAGTTAAATACCGAGTATATTTTTTAATTCATTTACAAAAGCAATGAATACAGTTCTTTTACGTTTTTATCCAAGTTTTCCATTTATAGATATTTATTGAAGTTTTACACATGCAACATAAAAAAAAATCTTCTGATATATTTTAGTACTCAATTTTATACGCATTTTTTTCCTCATTGCACCAGCCAGTACCTATCAAACATATAAACATAATTGTTTACTCTATGATATTTGTTTTTCTCATAAATACTAAACTATTATACTATACTGAAATTATCTGGTATACGTAAAATATTACTCTATACTTTTTTCTCATCTCTTTGGGCTTAATTATAATTCTATATTAATTACTATACTATGCTCAAATTATCTGGTGAACACAATTGTTTTTTTCTGTACTCTTCTTCACATCACTTTATACTTAATTATTGTATTTTTTTTTCTAGATATATGGTATTATATTACCATACTGTCAATACTAGCTTTTTCCCTTCCATTTTTGTATAATGGCACTCAATATGAACTAAACTTGTCAATTTGACTGTCCTAAAACGGGATTTGTTCCCAGTTGGGCAGTCAAAGCTTTCTTGCATTTTGTTGTTAAATAAAGTGTGTTAAAAAATAAATTATATTATTATTATTATTTCTAAGGTTCCATTCTACTTAGAATATAATTTATTTCACACTAGTAAACGTCAAAACATGAATGGGGGTCGATTTTGATTAATCGACACTGGAATTCTGTTTTCTTTTCATTCCAACTGGGCACTGGGTACGTCAGGTTGTTAGCTGTTAGATTGTAAATTATTATCATTTCTGACGGTTCATTTATCATATCTTATTATAAGCAAAAGGAGATATGACCAGTAAATAATAATACGCAACCTGATTTTTTTACCACTTTTATAGGTTGTACGATAAATTAATTGTTAGAATCAATCTTAATTGCGTTCAATCGAAAATTCTATTGTTGAATAATTGTGGACTGCGTGAATAATGAATCACTCATTTGTCTTTGTTGATGGAAGCCTTACAAAGATTTTGAGGGATAATAACAGATTAATTTATATATGTAGATAGAATCATGCTGCAATCTCTATATATAAAAAAATTTATGTTGTCTATCTGTCCTCAATTTTCTCGAAAATTACTCTACTGTCTTCGCTGAATATAGCAGTTTGTTTTTATTAATAGTGCAAAGGTTTAGAGAGTAGTTTCAATTAAATCGAACATGTAAAACTGTTACTGTAACGTTTTAAAATTATTATGAAAAACATTGAACCCGCCATCTTGTATTGAGGTTAACTCATAGATATACTGCTCTGGTTAGCCACAGATTACATATCGAAAGAAGAAGGATTTTTTGGGTTGAATATTTTAAAAATGGAAAACATAAGTAGGTACCTACTTATCGTAAAACTTTGTACAAACGTATTATTAATGAGTAGATCAGTATAGAATAAAATACCTATTTATGAGGTGATGTGGGCATATAGAGTGGATGGACTGAAAAAAAGTGTCAAGAGGTACATGGGGTGCATTTTACTCAAATACTTGAGTTTGGGATTTACTTTTTTATTTATTCATAATACATCATATACATGATCTTTTTTACTTCCCTTTGATCTACTCTCCATGCGTTGAGCTCCAGTAGCTCGTGGTTATGGGAGGAGTATTTACATACGTAATGAAAAAGTAATAAAAACAGTTCAATATGTAAACAATATTAAAAACTAATTTAATCACTACAAACGTAAATCAACAAAAATAGTTTTAGAATAAAAATATCAAAATAGTAATTTATATCCTAGATAGTATTCATTATCTAAGTTCAGTGAGTTAATTTGCTTTTTGAATTGTTCATATACATCAAAGTTTCGGTTAAATTAATTTTGTTTTTCGATAATAATATATTGTACCTTCTTACACCTAAATACAAGTAATGGTAAACCATTTGTTTTTAATCTTTTGCTTATATCAGTGGAGTGAATTTTAATGATGGAAAATTCTTTGTAAATTTGATATAAGGTGTTTCTTTTATACAATTCTGTAATAGATGGTACATAAAATTCAAGAAATATCTCTAAAGCAGGGAAGTTTTAAGGTTTTTTAATGAAGATTTCGATACCTTAGTTTAATAGGGAACTAACTCAAAATACCCCATTTTGAGAAAACAGGATTTGAAAGTTTTTCATAAAGACATCGCTCCGATGTAAATATTATTTTGTCCACCTATAACGTAACAATAGATGTGAGATATTAGTAATTTATCAACCTATCTAATCATAGGTGTAAATGGCTAAATTTATTAAGTTACAAATATTTGTCATGTTTCTCTAATACACTAAGAATGTGCTGATTTCATTATAATTCCATAAAGAATTAACTCAAGACCAAGAAATTTTGAGTCATTTCCCTATTGAACTAACGTATCGATTTTAATGATTATTTTTTTAATGAATTGTTTGAACGACGTGTGAGTGTGAATAAAGAAGGAGATTAGGTTAAGACATCGTGTTTCGTAGGTTGACGTAGGAAGTTGTTGTGGGAATATTTCAGAATGATATGGTGAAGATTCTATTGAACTGAAGAAATAATATACAGTGGCGTGCACTGCACTATGACTGATGGTAGGGTGAAGTATGTTCGGTTCTAATTCAACCAAATTATAATATTGAAAAGTAGTTTTTATGGGCTACATTTTTGGGTGATGAAGCAAGAAGTGTATCCCGAGATCGAGTTGTTTGGTGGTTCGTCCTCTCTGCCTGCCCCGAGGAGAAATGGCGTGATGGTTAGTTAGTTCGTTAGTTAGACCTTAACGTATTTTCCTACGTGTATTTTATTATTATATCATTTCTTTAATATATTTTTAATTTTTTTCCACGTAATCCAAATTTGTATTTTAATTTTTTATTGTTATGTACCCGTCTCAGAACGGACATCATCTAATGAAACGAGTAAAGGTCATGTATTTTTATGCCAATAAATGCCGGGGTGCTGGCATTGAAATGAAATGAAAACGAAAAGTAAAAATTTATTAAGTAGATACATGTCACTAGGGTAGAATGATAGTGACATAAAAAAAACTTTAATCATTGAAGAAGATAATATTAACACATGCCAAAATGAACCACGAAACCGAAAAAACAACAGCACATAAAAAGATTTCATTCGCATCTGGGACTCGAACCCAGAACCTCTACCTATCCGGGTAACCGCTTAACTACCTTAGCTAATGAGACCAGTTCAATTTCCGCCATCTACACCGATATCATACTTCAAGTACAAGACTTGTTAATATTATCCTCCATTTTTAAAACCCATATTATTGGCTGCTATCCTTATGATGATCGCAAAGTTCAACCCGAACACAATTCCAATCGGAATAGAGTCTCGGATATACCTACCCGATTTTTATTCATATGAGACATCTATTTACTTATTTTACAAGTCTGGAAAGAAATATTCAATTTATTTTTTATAACTTATTGAAGTTTGTAAACCTCATTGTAATATTTAATCATTAAAGAAGTTAATATTAACACATCGCAAAATGAACCACGAAACCGCAAAAACAAATTGAACTGGTCTCATTAGCTAAGTTGGTTAAGCGGTTACCCCGGATAGGTAGAGGTCCTGGGTTCGAGTCCCAGATGCGAATGAAATCTTTTTATTTTCTGTTGTTTTTTCGGTTTCGTGGTTCATTTGGGATGTGTTAATATTATCTTCGTCAATGATTAAATATTACAATGAGGTTTACAAACTTCAATAAGTCATAAAAAATAAATTGAATAAAAAAAACTTATTAATTTCCGATGAAATTGTTATCAGAAATTTGTCATATTTAAATTATTTTATCTTAAGGTAGGCACAACTTATTAGTCCCTATGGACTGCACGCCACTGGTAATATATGATGCGGTTTATGAATATGTGATCTATAGGCAGTTCAAATCTCTGCCTAGTACTGCGGAGACATGTGGTGATGGCCATACAATATTAAAAACATAAAATTATATAGAGCATGACTAAGTATTGAGCATTTCTAACAGAATAGGTGAGGTTTTGTCCCATTTTACGTAAAGATTATTGATTATCGTCATAAAATTAATGGATTTTTCCGTTCAATATTCAAAATTCCCGCCGTCCATAAATTGGAATGTGCTCTCAATAGCCGGGCCATATCGGCCGCAGAATAATCTCCCGCGGCCACAAATCATAAAGATATGGATAATATTTTATCGCACAAGTCGAATAAATAAGCCATTTGTCTATCACATGGCCACTCGGCCGCCCTTCCCCTCCCCCCGTCAAGGGTGTGCCACTTCAAGAGCCCCTAAATCAACTCGCCTCCAGATATGTGGAAGAAATAGAGCACGTGGAAAAAAACACACCCTGTTTATGATGCCGGTGATGATAGAGGAGACTGGGACCGCGGCTCGTTTCACTGAAATAGCTATACAATAAATAAGGATGAAAACAATATTACAATCGTCTTCTTCTTCTTCTGAATGTCCCGTTGTGCGTTTGTTTTGATTACAAATCTACAGTTTTATTCCTAGCTTTATGATATTTTGCACACTTGGCCTACAAAATAAGTGGAAGGTCATTGTCTCCATGAGATTTCGATCAACCACCCCCATCCCCCTTTTCCACCCTTAAAGACAAATTTTGGTACTTACACTTAAAGAAAACTTTATATATTCCTGATGAAGAAAGCATCGCTTTCGAAACATATTGATATGTGTACATTAATAAAGTGATGAATACAAAGTAATTTTTAATTCATTTATTAATAATTACGCCACAAAGTGAATACCAATCTTTTGAAGAAATTATGATTAAGAAATGTTTTAATACAATATAAATCAATTTATAACGATTGTAACTTTTTTACACGGGAAACATTTCAATAAATTTTAATATTAGAGTTTAGGAAGACCTAAGGTGTTATGACGTTTTAATGATATTTTTTCTAAATTTACTAACCATATTTTGAAACAAATCATTCTTTTGATACAAATGAACGTTATTTTTTTTTTACATACGAATACAGGTTTACATTAATAAACATTATTGATAATTTTTTATTTTTTTTAATAGATACCTCTTTATTTTATTTTAATACCTAGGTATATTTATAATATTATTAATAAATCTTAAAAAAAATATAATAAAACTAATAATACAAAAAAAAATACATCTTGTTATTTCCTTGATTTTGTTTATGAGTATAATAAAAATCAATTTATTCTAATAATTTTTATTAATTAATATTTAAAAAGTTTTTTTTTATTTCAATAATTAAAATTTTCTTTAATTTTTATTTAATTACTTACATACTCTAACCAAGTCTATTAATTCTGCCATCAGTGCCGGGTGCAATAAACAAGTATGACGCTTCTAAAATAATATTTTCCTTTATATATACACTTTTTAGTAATTTCAAAATTTGTTTGAAAAATAAAGGAAAATTGACCAATAGTTAAAGTTTATATTATTGTACAGTTGTTGTTCGTCAGTTACGTGTTTTCTGTTTATTTCAATACGGGCATATAATGCAAAATATCATTTCGCCAACGTAAATTTAACAATA
Organism: Halesus radiatus; assembly: GCA_022606495.2. Taxonomy (NCBI): domain Eukaryota; kingdom Metazoa; phylum Arthropoda; class Insecta; order Trichoptera; family Limnephilidae; genus Halesus; species Halesus radiatus. The sequence continues at coordinate 52,413 of JAHDVE020007543.1, read as the reverse complement.
AAAAAAACACGGTCTTATCCGCAGAGTAACTTTTCTCTCTTCTCTCCGTAAACTTATATAACACCCCCCAACCACCCCCTCAGTACTCCTCCCACCCCCCCCCCAGTCTCTTGGCAAAACTACCCCCGCAGGACACGTCTGATTATTTTATCATTTTTTTATCTTAAGTCGGCGATAAATCATGGTGGCCGCTTTGTTTCATTCCGCTTTTTAGGGCGGAGATTTTTTCGTGATTTATTTCCAGGGGCTACTTCGGGCTAACAGTTCATTATTTCAAGAATCAGGAGACTGGAGACTAGTTGATAGCGCAGTGAATTAAACTACCGATAAAAATTGCGCAAAAATGTGAATTCTTAATTTTGTTACTTCTAATAAGATAAGTATTTGACCCTTTTTAAAGAATGATTAAAGTTACGGAGGAGAATAATTCTTGATGCAAATGAGAGAATGAAGATCACTACGATCTCTCGGTCGAACGTTAATAATAATAATAGGATGATTTGTATAGCGCCGTTTTTGTGAAAAATCACCCCAAGGACGCTGTACAAATATTACTTGCCAGGGCATATCCTATTATGTACCACAATGTTAACTATACAGAATCTTGTTTACTTCGTAGTCATGGGAATAACCAAGAAGACCGTTCATATTTTATATTAGCCGATGTGTACTTGGCCTTGCTCGGGATTTTTTTTTTTGGAATAAAGTTATGAAGTTGTGAATTCTTGCTTGTCGTTTGGGTGCCATAATTGATTTGACACCGAAAGCAATTATATCTACACAAAGATATTCATTTGAGCCGTTTCAATATATAATGCCTTCGGAAGGCGAAACAGCTGTCATACATAATAATAATTGCCTAGCAGAACTTTTTCATAAAAAAACTGTTTTTTTCAAATAAATTTTCAAATGAATGTTTCTTTATTTAGAGATAGTAATAGTCGTCACAAGGCATTACTTTCGCTGTACAATCAATTATTGTACAAAAACCAAAAGCAAGAATTCCCAACTTTATAATTTTATTCCAAACAAAGAAAAACAAAAAGGCCGGGTACACATTAGCATATATAAAGAAGAGTGTGTGTTTTTTATACAAATATACATTTTTATTCCGAACTTGATGAAAGTTTGTCCATCAAACAAGAGGAAGGTTACTTACTGTCTACTTGAGATTTCCATAAACCACCCTCATCTCCCTTTCCTACACCTTTAAGAAGAATTTTAGAATTTTTGGTGAAATTTTGCATACTCGGACGTTCAAAATAAAAGTAAAATTACTGGGTAGGGGTAGGGGTAAGATATCACAACCTCAAAACATTACTCCAAACCATTCATAACCCTGGGCAACGCCGGGTGCTTCAGCTAGTACTATATAAACTCATCTAAGATTTCTTCCGATACCCTGTGTCTTCCTAGCATCACAGGGCATTGTTGCAGCGGATAGATCTATTGCATCAATCCTCCAGCAGTACCTCCACGAAGCAACAGTTCACACATCACCGCGAGGCCGTCAGTTATCCCGATACGTCAGGTGTGGCCATTAAGCCTGAATTGCGCATTCGAGGGCATTGTGCGAGAGGCTGTAGGCTGTCGTTGTACCTCATTACACTGCAGGAGGCTGTTCTCTCAGGCCGCTGCCAAAGGCTTTACGATCGCCATCGAGCGCAGTCGTAAAACACCTTCGCTCGTAAATCTGTATAACTCCCGATGTCTAATCAACGTCATAAAACTGAAGAACTAATAATGTATATTACAAAATGAGTTCACTGAGAAGAAGATTCTTTTGAGTTCTTTAGACACCTCGCAGATGAAACTCTCTAGTCTAGTAACGCGACCCCCTTTCCCCGCGCTGTAAAACCATCTCATAAAACATACAGTTCTTAAAATCTTTGAATCTAAGGAATGGTCTAATCATTTTTTACAACTGGTCCGATAAGAAATCGTCTTATGATTCCCGAACTTCACAAGTGCCAGGAGGCCGAATGCTCTGGGACCTGGGATCAAATCTGCGCCGCTTAGTTATTTCAATACGTGTATATAAATAGAGTTAACGTTTCTTGCAAAATCAGTCTAAAAGTTGTACCCGTGCGTGAAGTACGAAGAGGGGTGAAGCGGGTGTCGATGTCGACCGAATCCTTCCGACCGCGAACGGAATGCACCGCCGGCCGCGACCTGCGGCCCGGAGCATTTGTTGCCGGCGGCGTGTGCCGATTTCCAATGAATGCTCTTTGAGTTTTTTTAGCGATGAGAAGGTTAACTCAAAGTACGAGTATATTGATTATGGTAAAATCAATGAAAGGTTACACCATTGCTTTTTAATTTATTTCCAGAACGAATTTTGCAGTCAATTTTACGGTAATCTTTGGTTATCTATACCGGCGAGCGCTTGCGTTGGACTGAAGCCCGTGTTATCTCAATGTACGAGTAGCTAATTGGCCTCATTTATGTTTCCCATATTTTGAACGCCGATGTTTACTCCACTCAATGGTTATTTGTTGCATTTTTATTTACGAATTTGGGGAAGTCCTCTAAATTATGAATGTACGCGATCATTTTTGTTTTATAGTCATTTTATAACTGAAGCAACACAACAACTTACTATAATCCCGTGACTCAATTATGTTTAAAAATATTATGAATTTATTTGTTCCCATTGAGGTACACAGATGGAATAAACATCAGCGTTCAAATTCAACAACATGCGGCCAATTTTCACCATAGAGATAACACGGACCTCAGTCGATTACAAACGCTCGTCCGATATGGATCTCCAATGATAGGTTACTAAAAAATACTTACCCGACTGGACATGTCAATCTGGAAAAGATAGAAAAAGCAATGGTGTAACCTTTCATCGGTTTTACCATAGTCAATATTCGTGTAAATTGAATTGTATAATTTTGAAAAGCTCAAGGAGCAAATGAAGTAGTCACAGTCAAATGATCCGGGGCGTGGCGTCCAGCGGCCAGCCGTCCGGCTCGGTGACTCCGTTCGTTGAGTTCGTTCGCGTTCGGAAAGATTCGGGTGACATCGACAGCCGCTTCACCCCCCTTCCTACATCACACGCGGGAAAAATATTTTACACTGATTTTCCAATATACGTAGACTTTATTTATATACCTCAGTGATTGTTTCATGTTCTTGAAATTAGTTGTAAATTGTAAAAAACCTGTACTTTCTGCATCCTGATCTTACAATGAGTTTATTAACTCTTGGGAATATACGAATGCAATAAAAATTTATTGAATACTAGCGGATGTGTACCCGGACTGCTCGGGTTTTAAAATTATTATTTTTTTAAATAAAGTTATGAATTTGTGAATTCTTGCATGTCGTTTGGGTGAATTTAATTTTCTCTAAACAATGAAACATTGTTTGTCAGGTAGTTAGTTAGTTAGTTAGTCAGAGGCAGATTTATTTCCCGAGAACGATTAAAATGTTTGTAAATACAATTGCAATAAAACGCATTGTTATGTATTATTTATTATTAATAGTTTGTAATATTTATATCCCCAATATCATATTATCACTGCAGGGCGTCAGTAAATACATAAAATTATATACCTACGACTCCTCACATGTCTTACGAGGTTATCGCTTACTTTATACGTAGGTACAATGTTATATTTCGCATTTGAAAGTTGTAGAACTCAAATTCAATTCTAAATTAAATACATCCAAAGAATTAAATATTTACACAAGGTCAGATACAACATAAATAATCACAATATTATGAAGTAATAGCTGAATATAAACAATGGCATGATGTACCTAAACCATTGCTGCATAATTCCGTAAGTTCCTTATCTGTTCGTGCTATATTGTGGCTTAAAATTGTGAGTCAGCAAGCATCTCAATCTGAATATAGCAAAATAGTAGTACATGCTCATAACACAAGACTAACTGCAAACGATGGACTTCTAATTCTCAGATACCTAAATAAATCCGATCAAAGATTAGAATTCCATGTTTCAAAAATTTACAACATGTTTTACAGATAAATAAAAAAGTCCACTTATTTACCTATCTATATATACAAAAATAAATGTTTGTCTGTCTGTTCTCGATTTAATCGAAAATTACTCTACAGATTACGTTGAAAATATCACAGTCTGTTATTATTAGTGACGGGAAGGTTTAGAGAGTAGTTGGCTTACTCGGGATTTTTTTTGGAATAAAGTTGTGAATTATCGCTTGTCGTTTGGGTACCATAATTAATTTTACAGCTAAAGTAACGCCTTGTGGCGACTATTACTATATCCAAATAAAGAAAAAACGAAACGATAATTTGAAAAATTTATATCATTCCAAACATTTATTTTTTCACAATATATCTAAATAATAAAGTTCTTAAGTAGGTGCCTACTTGTGTTTTCCACATTGACAATATTCTACCTAAACAAGCCTTCTTCTTTTGAATATGTAATCTGTGGCTATCCAGAGCGATATATCTATGGGCTAAACTCAATACAACATGTCAAGTTCAATGTTTTTCACACTAATTTTAAAACGTTATTGCCACAGTTTTACATATTGGATTTCATTCAAACTACCCCATAAACCTATCTGACAATAATGAGAACAAACTGTGCTATTTTCAGTGAAACAGGTCCACTAATTTTTGATAAAATCGAGCACAGGTAGACAGACAAACATTCATTTTTATTTATGGAAATTGAAAAAAAAATAAAGGAATGAAAAAAATTATGAAATACCGAGCACCTATTTTGATGTATCTGATTATTAACAAAGCATATCATATTGGACTTAAGTATGCATCATACTGCGTCAAATATGTACTAAGTATAGCAGAAGATGTTAAAGTAAGCTAAATTGGTAATGATAATAGCATTGTCTTGTAATAAAGAGACTGAAAGGATGATATTCAACATTAAAGACAATTGTTTAATGTCAAATGGTAAAAGGCCACCCACAGAATTCGTTAAATCGCAAGCTGCATCCATAAACGGTATTTACTGCAGCTTTTGAATTGACCCGACGTAATACCCACACTCACAAAAAAATCTTCATCTCCATCTAGAACAAAATTATTTTCTTTTAAATAATGGATATGAAAATGCTTGGCTTCATTCTTCGAAATTCCAGGAGATTCAGGAATATGTCAACCTTAAAAACTTTGTATACATCTTTAGTTCGAAGTCAAGTTGAATATAACTCCTCGATCTGGTCCCCCCATTATAAAATTCATTCAGATTCAATAGAAAAAATTCCGTATAAATTCCTAAGACACATTAATTATGAACTAGGTATTCCCATATAAATACTTGATGAAATAACTTAATTTACTAAAACTCGAAGAATTGTTTCCGAATGGATATTTATGTACAAATTAGTAAACACTAGTATAGACAACCCTGATTTAATTAACCTCATTCAATTTCATATACCTACGAGAGCTACTCATTCCAAAATCCTGTTTAAATGTAACAACACCAGGACTGACCATTAAAAACACTCGCTTGTACCTAGATTACATGAAGTCAGTAATAGATAAGCAAATGTGGCGGTTTTATTTAACTGCAAGGAAGATAAGGTACAAGGAGGCTATGCTATCAGATCTTTTCAATCAATATATATTTAATAAAATTAAAACAATAACTTTGTTTATAATCACGAGAATTTTATTTAATTTTATTAGGACTGACCGGTTTCGCTTAACATAAGCATCGTCAGGGTACAAAATTAAACTGATCAAAAATAAATAGTGTGTGTTTATATATACCAAATAGAATAAGACAGAACATAACATAGAACAAAGAAAAAATGAGATAGCATGAAATAGAAATCTGACATAATGACAGAGAGAAAGAGACAGAAGTGTACATAATGGAATACCAATGAATACCTGAACAGGTGATTATGGGATACTGGGAATTCTCGTGGTTAAAAACAAAGCTATTGATTTATTTTTATTAAATATGTCTAACCACAAAGTGACTGCTTTCTATCAAAATACAATATATATTTTACCTAAGTCTACTTATATGTGGTATATGTACGCATATCTCTTACTTTTATCCCTGAACTTTTATTCCTTATTGTCTGATGTCATTGTACGATCTAATGCCAGATTTAATAGTTACTTTTTAAAATTATCTCTACCGTATTATTATGCGTGTATTTAACTATGACATGCAGTTATTGTTTATGGTAAATCAATACCGTTGATATTAAATAAATAAATAAATATAGAATTTCAAATATGTGGGTCATCATGGCAAATGGTAGTTACCCACCGTTACTAGTTATCGGTACCCACGCTAATGTATTTTCCGGATAAGATTGATCTGTTATTATAGATTCACATTAAAGTGCATTGCAACGAAGTGCATTGATGGTTTGCATGTTTCCACATAAGACATAAAGTAAGTCAAAACACATTAGCTCGAGTCTTCGAGAGGCATGGTCATTATGACACTAGGATGCAATGCGTATTCCACTGAATGACAGATGCGCCAGTTGGACCAACTGGCGAATTGTTGTGTGAAGTTACCTGTTCCCAGATATGCTACGGGGTATTTACAATGGAGATAGTAATACTACACTCTCGGTACCTACCATATGTTGCGTTCAAGCATCGCTTTCAAAACATATAGATGTATGGTGAATACTAAGTATATTTTAAAATTCATCTATTAATAATGTCGCCACAAAGTGAATACCAATCGTTTAAGGAAATTAAAAAAAAGTAAGTTACTATATTAGATGGGTACTATAATTAACAAGCATTTAAGAGGAACGACTGCGAGGACTGTTTCATACAAAACTTAATTTCCGATTTGAGGTCAACATACTCACCCAAACCTAATAACCTTTTGTTTTCATCAAAATGTATAGTAAACATTTAGTACGGATTAGAAGTAATTTATTTATTTTTGTTTTACATTATGAGGAAATCATTTTTCGCAATTTTAGAGACACCTTTAAACATTATTTGGGGCTAACGGTGATCTAAAAAAAAGTTTTACCCCGCTTACTTTGAAAATATGATGAAATATATATATATACATATTTTTAATATTAAAATAAGCATTATGGTGGACTTTAAATTAAATTAAATACGACCAATTTACGTTGGAACACAAATTTTCCGTACATAATTTAAAATATCGCGCCTTTGAGGTGATTTTCTCACAAAAACGGCGCTATAAAAATAATCCATTTATTATTATTATCGACGCGAAAAATAATTTTTAAAAATTTGTTTTGTTTATATGTTTTTTTATTTACGTAATCACATTTACTTAGCAAATATGATTTTTTTTTTAAATACAAGTCCGCACAGAATTTTCTTAGTTGCCTCTAAAATCATGAATTTTTTTTTTCATGGCCTATGCTTCATAATATAAAACAAGAATAAATAAAATACTTACGTACTAGATATTTACTACACCTTTAATAAAAAAAAATGTCATTCAGTTAATTAAGTCAAAATTAAATTATGCATGAAACAGGCAGCGCAGCCGTTCCTCTTAATTCCACGATTTAAAGTGTTTTTCTTTTTCTTCTTATTTAATATAATAATATATATACTAATGCATATATTTTTATATTAACTGTGTCAGCCTCGGCAGCCACATACATTTCCATATGTCCCTCTTGGCTACAAGTGGCCATGGCTGCCTATCGCCATGTTTTGACTGGCTCCCGCAGCCAACGATATCTGGCTGCCTAGTACGTTCGCTTGAATACATTTTCATATAAATTTGAAGATTTATAGGCCGCCGCAGCCAGGTTGCCTAGTGCGGGGGTTTAAAAACAAAAAAAATGATAAAGAAATTAAGTGGTAGCGGATATTGCTGACGTTTCTGGAAATCAATGAACGGCTTAATTCATGTAGGTATTTTTCTATTTATATTAAATTCAATATACCTTCGAGTACCAATCATGTAATGCCTGCATATCCTGATTAAGGCTCTCGACTACGAATCCGAAGGTCGCGGGTTCAAATCCCGGCGTGCGCAGGTAAATTTTATTTAATTATTTTGTGTTGTTTGTTTGTTGTTTTCGTGTATGAAGTTTTCACATTAATTAAATTAAAAATAATATATAGTATATTTGAGCACGTTCCAGAGTGGAAGATACTCTCAGTATCGCCCTGGTGAAAGACCACCATTCAGAATTGAAACGTTGCTTGAAATGGCTTTTTGCCGTATTTGGTGACCAGATCTGAATAGCCAGATATTTCCCCACCTCCCTCTTCCCCTTCTCCTTCCCCTCCCCAATACCTTCAGCCAACAACATTCCCCAATTGGGAATGCCATAGTCTCGCTGGCTCCAGACGGTTGGGAGCAGTTGGGACTCTTGTGCGGTATTCATATAAAAAAAAATACGTATCTTGTTTTCTTATCGAGGGATGAATCACATTTAGTAAGATAAATTCTAATCAAATCTCTGTACTGTATCCATCATAAAATATTCTTTTCCTTTCCCAAATTTGTGAAAGAATATAACTAATTTATTAAATAAATAACAATACTAAATAATATCTCTGATAAGCTGTGTTTTATAATATTTCCTCTTTTTAAAAATTTAATTAATGGTAAAGATAAATAAGATATGTTAGGTATTGTACATCAACGATGCTAGGTCACTCGGGCATTTACTCACTTCAATGCAACAATTCCTCCGCGTTTTATGTAGGCAAAACGTCGCGTAACGTTAATATCCGGGTAAAAGAACACAATGCCTTAATAATAATGGGTTCGCGGAATTTGCTTACGATATAATAATAATAACAAAGCATTTATGTAGCGCAGTTTTGTGTTCTTTCACTTCAAGTGCGTTTACCATCCCTTAGAAACAGACCACACTTTCAATAAAAATACAGGCATTAGTTTACTGCATAAAAATGGAATAGGTATTTGACTAGATAAATTTTAAGCATTAGAGATAAGGGTAGCCAAAAACAGTAATAGTAAACTGAATAAATTTAAATAAAAGACCAATACTTAAAATATTCCCAACCAACAAAGTACACGCCCTTCTTATTAGTGTACTGTTCTGAAGACTAATAATAGTAATAATTATATTATTTGCATAACGCCTTTTTTGTGAAAAATCACCTATAGGGCGCTGTACAAATATTGCTTCCTATTCTCAATCTTATTATGCACAAATAGATACAGAAAAACATACTTACCTAGCAGGGAGCTTCAGATGAACACAGTTTTATTAGAAAATTGTACCTTGGAGAAGATACTATTTTTACTGTTGCTGTTTTATCATTCTTCTCTATTGACATCTTTACATTTATTAGAAGATTGGTGGCACAAGAAGAGTTGGTATTTATTTGAAATATTTATAATTTTTAGGACTGGTGAATATTTATATAATGACCTTAAAAAGGTTGTAATATATAAGCATTTACATTTTTTTTACACATTTAGTTATTTACAGTTTTGCGGGCTGTGGACGCATTCGCGCACCGGTGCATGAAAAACTTATAGAATCTACGGTGGTAGCGAAACTTAGTCGGTAAAGTTATTATTTTATAAATGAATTAAAATTTATTTTGTATTCACTAAATTATTAATATACACATATACACATGTTTTGAAAGTGATGCTTTTTTCATCAGGAATATATAGAATACCAATAATAATATGTATTGTATATATTCCTGATGAAGAAAGCATCGCTTTTGAAACATGTTTATATGTGTATATTAATAAAGTGATGAATACAAAATAAATTTTAATTAATTTATTAATAATGACGCCACAAAGTGAATACCAATATTTTGAAGAAATTATTATTGTTTTATTTTTAAATTATAATGTCACATCACAAAGTTACCACATCATATAAAAATATCAAATAAAATAAAAATAATATTATTTGGTTTTAAAAGGATATGTTTTATGGCTACTCGTTTATTTGTTTCATGTTTTATTTATTTACCCGGTCAATAATTATTATCTTATTTCAAAAAAGTTAAAAAAAAAACAAAACTCGAATGTTTTGTTTTTGTTCTAATCGTTCTAGATGCTGGATCAGCATCATCATCCTTAACCGCGTAGCAATAAATTAATAAACATGTTTCTTCCTCGTCTTCTAAGTTTGACTTGACACTTGTAATCCGACCCCACGACCTTTGCAATCTTTACATCATCACAAATCTCTCAGTTTTATTATATAACACGGCCAAGTGAGACGGGGTTTTATGACAAACGTCATATAACGTAGTTTTAGTGCTGCTTCAATCTATCGCATAATATCGCATTTTATAGGATTTTTAACATTCATGAGTACAAAGAAAAAGTAATGTGGTTCCGATTATCGACGGCAATTGGTTTTGAATAAAACCTCACTGGTGTTTAACGGCCCTCATAACCAGCGGTGAAATTCACGTAAAAGTTTTGAAATATACGATTTCATCGACAATTTCAGAAATCTGAAATAAATACAACTCTGCCATCCTATTACAAATATATCTTTTCTGTCGATTTCTATAATAATAATAAGAATAATAATAATTGTATGATTTGGGTAGCGCCGTTTTTGTGAAAAATCACCTCAAGGGCGCTGTACAAATATTACTTTCTATTCTTTATCTAATTATGTACAAACAGATACAGAAAAACATGCTTACCTGGCAGGTCGCTTCAGATGAACACAGTTTTATTAGAAAATTTAAGTATGGAGATGAAAGTTTTACAGTTGCTATTTTATACTCCTTTTCTATTGATGTTACATTTATTAGAAGATTGGTGGCACAAGAAGAGTTGATATTTATTGAAATATTTATAATTTTTAGGACTGGAAAATATTTTCTTATCTTTTATGTTCTTTTTACTATTTTGTATTCGCTAAACACCTTATTATTAGTGTCGTGCATTCCATATAGGAACACAAACACTGCCTGTTATTGGTAGTAATCAATCCACACTTTCAAACATACACGCGTCGTTCCAGCTACGGATCGCAGCGCCGGGTGCGCCACACCAACCGCCCAACAAATATCATATTCAAATGGTGACTATATTCAACACAATAAAGTGTAAATGTGTACGGAATGCGCATTCAAGGGAAGACTCGTTTACGTTAGTGTCGAAAAAGGCCGTGCCTTTCGGTACAAATTAAGCAATCAGTGCCATCTGTTGCTACTTTTAATAATTAGTGCAACTTCATGTCTTTCTCGGACGTCCCCGGCTTCTTTTTCAATTCAAATTCAAGTCATATATTTTCCTTATTTCTCAATTCTCATTTCTTCGTTCATCGGATCTGCATGCCCAAAATATTTAAGCGTCCCTTTCTTAATCTTACCTATTATGCATTGCATAATTGCGGATCTCAATTTTTTTCACACTTTTACACACACACGTTTCAGGTATCTCATTTCTACAGCATTCAGTCAACTTCCATTCTTCCTCTTCCAGTTATATGCCTCACTGATATACATCAGGGTTGGTATCAGCACTCCATTCCAGACTGCTAGCTTTAAATTAATAAAAAATATGTACATAATATATCGATTTTTTTTGTTTTTTAATTTTTCATACAATGAGAATTTGTACCCGCTAAGCCACTGCAAGTAGCGTGTCATCGGGAGTTTTGTTCAACAATTTTAAATAATACAACAATAAATAAAAATCATCATACATACGAAAAAAAAAAAGAAAACAGTAGAACAGTTTTGTTATAGTGATAACTGACTCCAATTACATGATAGAATTTTTAAATATGTTAGCTTTTGCCTCTGGTGTAAAATAAAAAAAACACAACGCTAAAGTTAGGTAATTTTTTTAATACGAAACGCGTTGTGTTCTGCTACATTTATTATCAACAGATGATTCAGCAGTATCGTATTTCAAGATTCAAGAGAAAGGTTGAGATACGGCAAGATAGAAAAAAGTCTTTAAGTATCACACGGGATACCAGGAAGTTTATAGCAAATTTTACGATCTATCGGTATACTTCTTGATTTTAGATGCATTCAAGAATATCGAAAATTTATAACATTTTTGTAGAGTAGGCATATAAAAATGTTAGAAAATGTATTAAAAGTAGGTACCTGCAGTTAATTTTGCTAAGCATCGACTCACTTGCGAGTAACAAATTCCAAGAAACAATCCCAAAATTATGGCTTGAGGGGTTTTACCTATTTACAGTTTTAATTTTAAACGAAGCGTTAAGTATGATGTCGACTGTAAATAGGTAAAACCATTCAAGCCATAATATTTGGGATTGTTTCTTTTAAGTGGTATCGGATAATTGTGGTGTATTGCAAAACTGCCTTTTTCCAAAATGGGTGAAATTGAGTTATATACCCAGTTAGGGTAATTCGAGGGCAAGGAATTGATTAGCATTATTATTTTTGTGATAAAATGACAAAATCATTTTAGTTTTTTACCACACCCCTTTTTACACAACCTACTAATTCCAACAAAAAAAAACGTATGTTACCTTTTTTATTTTTATTTTTATTTAATATAGAATATTTAATAGTACAGATATAATAGCTAATTTCAAAAAAGTATAAATTTATTTTACAAAAATGCCCAATTCAATAGAGAAAGATTTCTCGTGTTTGAATTGCGGAGCACCGCCATCTAGCGACAGTAGTGAATAAATAAAATTAATAGAAATAAAAGTACATCAAGAATGCAATATACATAGTGCTTGTGAAAGACTAAAATAATAATACCTTTTTCTGCAAAGTGACTATTTTACATGTTATGGCAATGCGTACTATTTCCAATCGAAATTTGAGAAAGACATTTTTTCTACAAAATGCACTATTTTACCTAAGATTACCAATTCCATGTTAATAAATCACAACAATGATTCCATTTTTTTTTCATTATTTAAAAAATATATATTTGTATTATTATGCTTGTGAGAGTCGGTACCGTTTTTTCGACTCTACGAAAAAGATCGATTTTCGGAAATTGGCCGGTTTCCATTACGTCCCAATAATTTTCAATTGATATTAATGTAAAATCATTTTAGTTGAAAAATTGTATTTTTCAAACTAAATAGTAAATCATTTTTTGTTGTTTAAAAAAAACTATCAACATAATGAGTCAGCCCTAATTTTTTATAATATTATAAACAGAAATTCAACATTTTACATCACTTCCGGAAAAAAAAATTCACTCTAGTATAAAAATCAAGATTTTAAATTAGTTTTATGAATAGTAAAATATTAATTTTTATTGTGTCCTGTAATGTTTTCGTTTTGCGGCTTAAAAGGTTTTACCTATTTACAGTCGATATGAACGCAGACTAACATGTTGACAATTTTATTTTATCCATTAGATATAGATATAGGTGGTATAAACAATAAATTTTGGTGGGTAGATTTTTAAACCTCAAAATAAGCCACCTAAATATCCTAGACTTTTCTCACAACAAAATGTGAAAGGACTTGAAGGTACCTAAATAAAACATTATATTCCTATTAAAGGTACCATTAGGCTACCTGCAATCTACAAGTTCACCCTTCCCCTGGTCATCTTATTGTTGGTGAGACAAACCCTTCAATAAATTACTTCACACAACATTCCCGAACATCAGAAAGACTTAGCCTTATAACTAAGGATCTCACAGGGTGCGTATTGCCGCCACCTATGACTGCGGCACCCTTAGCCTTGGTATAAACTATGGAAGTTCCAGGTTCTACTGCAAAGTGACCAGCACTGGACAAATAATAGAATTACCGCTGTCCCGCTGTGCGGAACTGACGGGAAAGTGAACAAATAACCGGTGCACTACCACCCTGGCAACCCTGCTGGGAGTTTGAGGGGAAACACTTTGCAGGATCGTATTCAGAAATTTAGTAGTTAAGAAGGTATTTGGACTAATTAAGTTCAACCCATTTTTGTTATTTTTTTATTTATTTTAGTATAGGAACAAAACAGTATATTAAATAGTGGGTACCAATGATATGTTTCCTTGTATTGTCTTATTTATACATTGAATATATACCGGGTGACATGTGAAGTGTACGAGGTGTGTTCAAAAGAAAAGGTGAATTTAGAATTTTCGCGGGCTGTGTACATTCGATTATCGATTTTTTTTTGTTATGTTGGTACACATATGTTTATCATATGTAAGCATTATCAGCCATTTTGTATCAGTGGTTTGTTTTTGACAACTGGAAAGGTTAGTCACGTTTTTATGTGTTCTTAGATTTTTTACTTTAGGTTTGTTTTCTGAGGCATCATCAGTCCGATTGAAGTGAAATTTTAGATTTGCTTTATTTTCTATGTCCTCATCACCATTTCTTAAAAAAAAATTGATTCTTTTTATAAAAAAATTGTTAATAATTGTTAATCCTATGGAGGAATTTCCTAGTTTTGGTCGGAACTTGATAGCCGTTTTCTGGGACATCACCAGTCCGATTGAAGTGAAATTTTAGATTTGCTTTGTTTTCTATTTTCTTATCATCATTTATTCAAAAAATCTAAAAAATCGATGTTTTTCGATTTTTAAGAAAAATTTTTTTTAGTAAAAAATCGAAGAAAAAACAAAACGTGACTAACCATTCCAGTTGTCAGAAACAATCCACTGATCCAAAATGGCTGATAATGCTAACATATGATCAACATATGTGTACCAACATAACAAAAAAAATCGATAATCGAATGTACCCAGCCCGCGAAAATTCAAAATTCACCTTACCTTTTGAACACACCTCGTATAAGTGTGTGTGTATATGTGAGTGTGTTTGATGGTGTGAGAAGTGGTGATCTACATATAGAAGTGGCACCATATGTATGCGGAAAGGTTTAGAGAGTAGTTTGAATGAATTCTAATAGGCAAAACTGTTGCTATAGCGTTCTAAAATTGGTATGAAAAACATTTAACACGCCATATTGTATTGAGGTTAACCCATAGAAATACCACTCTGGTTAGCCACAGATTTCACATTCAAAAGAAGAAGGTTTGTTTGGGTAAAATATTTTCAAAATGGAAAACACAAGTAGGTACCTACTTAAGAACTTTATTATTTAGATATGTTTTGAAAAAATAAATTATTAGAATTAAATAAATATTTCTTTGTTTAGATATAGTGATAGTCGTCACAATGTATTACTTTCAATGTCAAATCAATTATGGCATCCAAACGACAAGCAAGAATTCACAACATCATAACTTTATTACAGACAAAAAAAAACCCGAGCAAGGCCGGAAACACATCAGATAGTAACTTATAAATCAAATGAGCCAAAAAATCTTTAACTCGCTAGTTTACTTAGAATAAGCGAGACTTTATGATAAACGGATATAAGGTACGTATATACGGATAATGCGGACTGCGAAAATGATTTGTAGGATAAACTATTAAACATTCAAAAGTCAAAACGGGGTAATAATATTATCTCTATTGGAAAAAAAAGCCGGCAATATAATTAATATCTGCAACGTGACAATAAGTCAGGTTTGGTGCTAATCCGTATAAAATTTACACCGCGATTATAAGTAAAGGTTTTTTTAATGTGAATATCACACAAGAGTGAATTTCTGCTGCTCTCAACCGTCTAGAGCAAGTGAGACTATGGCGTCCCTAATTGGGGTATGTTGTGAGGCAGGAGAAGTGGAAAAGGGGAATGGAAGTAATAATAATAATAATAATACTCGGATGACTTGTATAGTGCCGTTTTTGTGAAAAATCACCTCAGTGGCGCTGTACAAATACTACTTGCTAGGGTTTATCGTATTATGTACAGATACATAAATATACTTACCTGGTAGATTCGATTAGATCCGGATTAAAAGTCTTAAATTACAAAGTTTTCGCTTGAGAAGAGATGATTTTGCAAGCACAGCACAGGACACATATATTAGAAAACATTGAGAATGCATGATATTGCAGTTACTGTTTAAATCCTATTTATTATCGATATTATATTTATTAGATGGTGGGGACGTACCTGACTATTCAGATCTGGTCACCAAACACGGCTAAAGCTATTTCAAGCAACATTTAGATTCTGAATGGTGGTCCTTCACTGGGGCGATACTGAAAGTATCTACCAACCTGGAACGTACCGCTTATATACAATGTATTATTTTTAATGAATAAATTGTAAAATAACACGAATTAATCAAATTAAATTAATTTGCTTTCACCGGGATTTGAACCTGCATCCTCCGGATTCGGAGCCAATGATCATAACCACTCAACCACTAAGGTCGTCAAATACTGTAACGGGTATGCGAATAACATTTAATAACTGTTCAACTTCCGTGATCCATCCCTGCGATGTCCAGTTTCCACCCCCTGCTGCTAAATGACGTAATTTGTCATTTGGGACAATTAACTGACCAGTGAATGATTCGCTGACCGCCTTCTACCTTCACCCCTACCCCCACCCTATCCCTATACGACCACTTTCTATAGTTTACTGCGGCCCACAGGCTGCACTGGACACTGTCGGGGGTGTGCGGATACCATTTAGTCCCATTATAGGAATACAATCGGTTCAGTAATAGAAAATCAATTATATTATGTCCTAGGTGTGAACACAAATAATAAAGGCTGTTGGGGTCGATTAGCGGTGATTTTTCGGCTTATTAGGCACCACAATAGCCGCAATCCTTCTGGCTTTAGAACATGAATATTATTTGTTTTTGGAGGGTTTTAATTCACAATGTACGTTTATGTTATTTTTAATTAATTCAAGTCGTCGAAGTGAACATTTAAGAAAACAACGTAAACAACACAGATAGCTGATTTTTAAGTTGGTTGAAGTGATTATCAAATTGGCTTATAGATGACTCAAGAGGATACCTTCAAATTGAAGTACATTCAAATAACTTTTAATATAAATTATGAAGATGCTAAATATATCAACATCATTATTTCTTTCCAAATCATTCCAATTTCTAAACAGGCTCGATCAAAACAACTTCGATTATGTGGTAACATCAAATTATAAAGGCTTATTAAAAAAAAACTGTTAAATAAATTGGTTCAATTTTTGACTCTGGGATCTTGATGACTATGACCCCGCCATACAATAGATAAAAGATTTAGAATTAAGAAAATTCACCCGTTTAACTCTCCGCGGATTCAAAATCTCGCCAATAACAATCATGTGATAAGATTACCTTCTAAAAAATGAGGTTATGATAAAATGCTCCTAGAATAACCACAAGGGTTGCAGCATTACAGTATCTAGGCACAATGCAGCATCCTCAGTTACTGTACCAGAGGTCAGGCGTGTGCTCCATAGAAGGAATCATATTTATAAATGGAAAAAAAGAGTTTTTATCTGTTGAAGTTATAATAAGCACAGAGATACGGGAGGTGCGTCGTAAAAAATGGGGTAATAGTAACCCTAAAATAAGTTTAAAAGGTGGTTCTTACAGTTACCGACTATTTTAACCTTTGTGACCTATAAAAAACAGTTATTTGAAAGACGTGAAGAAATTAAAGGGTGATACGGGTTTGTCTGGACTCTTCTCTCGAAATATTTGTATCTGTTGAAGACTCGGCGTTTTACTTTAAATCCTGTTTATTTCACTTTCCAGTAAAAAATAGTAGACAATTCTTGGATTAAGGGAACGTCATTTTTTTTCAAAGTAAATCATCTGATATGTTAATTTTTATATATAAATCTTTGTGGGTAATTTTTATAAATCATAACTTTTATAACAATTTTTTTAATCAAACGGAATTCTACCATGAATTGAGAGTTTCAAAATTAGAAACCGTCAATTTTGTTAGTGTGTGACAAGTAATTACTAAAAACCATTAACTTATAGTACCCACCTAAGTATATTTTTGTCTACAGGCTTTAAGGTACATTTTACCATCCTACCTATTTGTGTTATATTCTCGAAATCAATACAATATGTATTTATATATCACTTTTTTATATTAAAAAAAAAATATACATGAAAACCACTTATTTACTAACGAGTAGGTACCAAGTTAATAAAATTATGATCAATGTTGTTTTCCGTATGAAATAAAACAATAATTATAAAAAAAAAACGAAGTGGTTAAATAAATACTTCCAAAGAAAAATTAAATCATTCGGGTCAAAGATCACATTCGGTACTCGACAGAGCACATTTAACCCGCTGATTATTCTGGTTACAAGATTCGTAAGGGTTGTATTACCAGACTAACCAGCATCCGCCCTGTACCCGCCGAGTTCAGGCACGAGCTAAATGTATGGCATTATACTCTCAACAAAAAAACAGACTTTTTATCGCATCTGTTTATAACAAAAGGGGAAAACATCATCCCTTAATACGTAATAGTATCGGGTTAAGAACGGGACGGGTTGCCGCGGCATACTTTGTTGTTTGTTACTAACAATACAGCTTCCTCTACGGAGCAATTCCCTTAGGTGATCTTTGGAGAATACTTCTGTCGTGTGCTGGAATGTTTTTTTATGACTTGTGATAACTAGGGCAAGGGTTAAAAGGGAGATATAGAAGGGAGCTTTTAAGAGAGTTGGTGTGTTTAATTTATTACACAAATAACAGTATTATCATTGAGTGTAGTTAAAACGATGTTTTGTACATTTTTATCTATTTAAATATCTTGAAACTAAACAATGATGTTGTTTAATTAGCTTCCTGAATTCAGAATGGTCGTTTTTAACCGTCGAAATGAGACTAAAGATATCATAAAGAAGCTTCAAAAGCGCGCAGTAATTTTCCATTGATACATCGAATAGTATGTACGTATTTCTTTCAACCTCTCAGTGCCACCAACGGTCTCCTCGAAATATATGGGTTAAGACGCTAAATGTGCCTGTAACGGTTTTCTAGAAGCTGGTTTTCATACCGCACAACCGGCGGAGGCCTTAGAGCCCGCAGGTCACCGGGTCATTACAACCGCCAGAGTCTATTCCTTTATCTATCATACTGTAGCACGCTACACAAAAGCTACCAAATTAGTTACAAGCTCGAACCAAACACCAAAAAACAGCCGCGCACATAAAAAAAATCACCGGACATTAAAAAAAACTTCAAAACATTCTAGTTTCTTCACAATCTATAACGTACGAATTAGACTAAGGAAGTAAAAACATCCCTCCCTGTCACATAAAGATGTTTCTCAAAATATCTCTTAAAAGTACAATGCAGTTTAATGCATAAAAAATCTAGTTCATACGAGCGGGCGACAAGTTCGATAATGGCTAATCCAATTTTAAAAGGTTTTTTTTTGGGGTTGGACTGCAACAAAAAATTACAGGATTATGTCTGAAAAAAACTCGCTAAAAAACAAGAATGCAATGGCCTAACAATGGTTCGCAAAAACTACAATAAGACGAGGTAGACACTTCCTACAAAACACAATTCGCGCCTCAGAAGACTCGAAAGGGATCGGCATTGAAGTAATAAAAATATAATATTGAAAATTAGGGCATATTCATAACCATAAGAGGTCTATTTTTGGATTGAAGTGGGTTTGAAGACCCCCTCTCATTATTTGTAATAAATTATTATTCTAGTAAAAAAGTCAAGAAAGGTTTTTTGCGTATGAAAATATCAATAAATATGTGAAAACATGTTTGAGGATTTATGAAATCGATTTATATAAGGGGAGATGTTTCTATTGAACTAGATCTTAGAATTACGTAAGTAGTTTAATTTCGATGAATGGGCTACTGATCGAAGTATAACAAGATATATGGACATTTTTTTTTATATGCTTTGTGTTTTGAAAATTAGTTTAACAGTGTGGTGGATGTTTTTATGAATACGTAATTGCGAACGCAGACCACGTGGCATAATTTTAATGGAATGTTGTAAACAGTTAAATAATTTGATTTCTTTCCTATAAAGGCATTTAATTTCGTGAACAGTTTCTCAGTGCTGACAATTTTGTTATTACTGTCTGAAATATTGTCAACTGATGAAATTTGCAGCTTTTAGAGTAATTTTCAAGATCAACGATCAGTTTGTAATGTTATTTCCACCTTGAGCTGTGGAGCGTTCAGATGCAAAAACGTAGATCTCCAGAAAGAGTGGAAAATTTGGGTGTAACTAGTCGGTACTTATTTATAAAATTTGATATATGTGTTTGCAAAAACATGTTAAAAAATAAGCGTTCCTTTATTTTATATAACCTGAAGTACTTGTCGTTGCTCGGGGTTATGATTTGGAGTAATGTTTTGAGGTTTTGATGTGTTAACCCTACACACTAACACTCCTACCCCTACCTCTACTCCTCCTACCTCTACACCCCACTCCTGTCCTAACCTAGTCATTTTCATCTTATTTTGAACGTCAAGTGTATGAAATTACATCAAGATGTACAAAAATTCTGCTTTAATTGGTAGGGGAAAGGGGAAAATATTATGTAGAAAGTTTCCTTCCTCTTGTTCCGAATGTAAAGTGTGCAAAATTTCATCAAACTCGGAATAATAGTGTAGATTTGTATAAGAAACAAACAAACACCGCCCGCCCGGGAAATTCTTCATTATATAATAGAAGAAGAAGTATATTCTTTCACCAAAATATTTACATTGATTGCACATAGAAATAAATATATTTTCTACATACAATAAGCATTTACTTTGTGGCTTGCCATGATTATAATTTAAGCAAATAAATTTATTTTAAATCGCTTCAATTTAATATAATGATATTCCGGTTTCGGAAGTACCCTTCCTTCGGCAGAACTATATTAAAACTTTTTTATATTCGCGACATTATATGGCCGATGTTTCACGGTTGATAAATCTATTTTTATTCTGTCCACCGAAATCCATAATATATTTAATTTAATACGCCGTATTCTTCGAAGTCCGTTGGTATTTCGGAAAGGTCTTCAGCGAATATCACACATGAGAGAATCCGGGACTGGTAGGGGTCTAAATCTGGTTAGTTTTAGTGTTTAGGGGTAAGTTTATAACCAGGGTCCCTCAAATGTCACGCCTTGCCTTAATAAACCCCTGGACATAGTCCCATGGTGCTCTGTGTCATCCCTCGCTTCACTGGCTTTATTATTTCTACGGCACCGTATGGAATAAATAGAATGCGAGTTTTCCAAGTTGTCAGTGGCCTTTTATCTACAAGTGACACGAAGGGTATGAATAACTAATGTTGAATGAAAATGTTATATTTTGTGAATTACTTGCTTGTCTACCTAATTTCACATTTCGGTATACGATCTTTTGGTTTTTTAGCACTACCTAATCAAGAATTTACCGAAGCACGAGTACCACTATATTACTTGATCTTGTTACTCGCCAAAATCTTTTAAAATTATTAGCATATGCCAAAATTTCGAACTTAGTTCAATCAAACCGATATATATATATGTTGAATAATTTTATCGGTTTACCCGCGTAATGTAGTCCTTAGAAGGATTTTTAAAAGACTTTTATAGGTTCTTACCTTTAACGATGTGGTTAACTTTCCTCTACGAAATGCAGATCGGTGCTGATGATCGAAGCGGCTTTTGCATGGCCCGATTGGTTTGGATGTGGAGGTATCGGAACCTTCTAGAACTCGAACGTTCGGAGTTACCCGCAGTTCGGCATTACGCCACTGTCTCCCACATAACATTTTGCTGTAAATTAATATGTCAACGTAACTATTTCCAGTTTTAAATATGATTGCCATCCAGAGATAAGTTCCCTGGAGGTTTTGACCGAATAATACGTATACATTCATCATTAATTTATTCAACAATTAATACTTAAAACTATACAGGAAAAACTATGCAGGACATTTACGCTAAATTAGATAGGAATTGCTTCTCTCTTGGAGAAGATGCACTTATACTACAAGGAATTCTTCTAATAAGTTCAGTACCTACCAGGGTAGTAATAAGTATATTTCTTATGTTATTTTTTATTTATCTATTTTTATTTTTTGTTACACCTCCTAAGAGCGTCCCTATCCGCACTGTGTAAAGACAGGGGAACTATATCACCACTCGGCTGGGCAGCGCTATGAGACGGGTCAAGGCAGAGTCTGTAGGAAGGAATTTATTAATGTGGGTCTTGAAGAGGCCCGGATTACACATGATGAAGAAAAAACAAATGCCGGTAGCTCGTTCCACATGTGTAGTTATTTGAAAAAAAAAGTCCAATTCACTTGAATTAGTTTCCCTTTAATGATACCTAGATAGTACATATAAGGCGCTAGTTCACCATGACTTAGAATAAATTTCTATTTAAATTTAAATAAAACGTCTCCTGCAGGATTTGAAAATTTATCGTGATTGGTAACTTTGTTGAAATAAAGCCTATTAAATAATAATTGGCTTATTTTAAATAAACAATTAGATTTAACCCAAAGTTAGATTTGAAGGATGTTCACTTACTTCCCCTCCCTTCCCATAAGTCTCTACCTACCTCTCTATCGCCTACTCTCTGATAATTTGTCCTGTTCTTCTCTAATGTACCGTCTCTTTCCCTCATTTTCACTGTCTTCATTATGATATATCTCTGTATGTTAATTTGGTTTATATGTATATGTTCCTCATGAAGGTTGAGTTCAACCAATCCTTAAGCTATCTCTAATTACAGACTCTAACTTAATCTTTAATATAATGAGTATTTGACGTTCGGCAGATTTACGCTAAAACAATCCTCACTCATATTTATACAAACACACATAAATACTATGAAAAAAGACTAAACACGCATTACTAGAAAAACTAACAAAGACTTACTCCAAATTCCCGTAACTCGTACAACTTTTGGGCAACGGTATTTTAGTTACTTTGCGACAAGAATTTTCAACATTCTTCCAGATATCATCAAAAAATCAGAAAAAAATTTCAAATGTAATAAATTGGATTAAAAGCAATGATAGGCCCTTTACCGGTTCACTCACCCAAACTCGAAGTTATTGATTTTACAATTTACTGAACATTTCTTATTATAAGTGTATATTTATAGGTATTATAAAATAATATGCAAAATTATTGCCTCAACACAGGCTAGCCTAGTAAGGCGGGTTTGTGAAACTTCAACTTACAACTATGCATTTCTATTCTTTACGAATTACCGACTGTTATTATATTATTTCTTATTTTACATTCTATATATCTACTTTATAAACCCCTGTACACTTTTCTATACGTGTATTTCAATTATAGTTGCAAACTTTATTACAATAAATATATTAATATTTACAAATCGCAAGTGCGCCAATCTGAATAAAACCTTTAACTTTGTGCAAAAACGGGCGGTCGGTTTGATAGATTCATCTATCATATAACAAACGGACTGTAATCTTTGGAGCACAGACGTCAGATGGGAATGTTGTCCTTGTTCTACCGGTATTTTAATGGAAGATGCTCTAACGAACTAGCGTCATTGATCCCTTCGGCATCTCTTCCTAACATTTGCACACGGTTAACATTTGTCACATGAGAACGGGTGGCTTCTGCGATAGCTCGGTTGTGGAATGATCTATCGGCCTCTTTGTTTCCTCTATCCTACAACATGGATCTCTTCAATACCCAAGTTCACTCCTTCCTATCCTCTAAAAGACCCTCCACACAACATCCTCAAAGATGATATAGGCCTTGAGGGAAATTATTTCCCTCAGGGCCTCCTATGTGGAGTTACTTTAAAAAAATATTTATATTATACATTACTATAATTTATCGAATTCGGACATGTTATCCATGATTCTTTAGACACATGGTATACGTTTGCATGAATAAAATTACAAACATTTCCACCCCATTTAAAGAAACTAAAAAAAATGCATTTCGCATAAAATATATTTCTTCTCACAATAGCTATAATTGTCGCACCCGTATTGAATGGAGATTTGCAAATCTCCTCGGGACGAGTGTCAACCGCCGTATAAATATTTAGATTGACAGTTTTAATTTCATGGGAAGGCGCATTTCAATTGACGACGCTGGGAACATATCAATTGATTTGCTGCTACAGTTTCCAGCATCAAAGGAGATGCACGTCAACCTAATCTGTACGCCGGACCATTCAAATAATAATACTATTATGTACCTACGAGGTACGAATTTATATAAATGACGGATCATTCATAGATAACACGTGTGGCAAGTTGAGAAATATCGAATATTATTTATTAGGGAAAGACAAGATAAGAGGAATTTTGAATTTATGATTTGTTTTTTAAATAATAATCCAGCGATAGACATTTAAAAAAAATAAATTAAATCAAATTTAATAATTTTATTATTAAGTTCTACAAATATTTTAGTTAATGACCTTGAACGCCGAAACAGCTGTCACAACAATAAAAACTAAAAATACTCGTACAACTTAATAATAACATTATTAAATTGGATTTACATTCAATTAAAAAAAAAGTTGCTACATACATATGTACCACATTTTTTTAAATAACGTATCGTTTGTTTTTTAGTTTTAATAGCTATGTAATGGACACTGCATTGTACTCAGTTACCGTCATATAGGTAAGTCTGATTTTGAACCAGGCAAAGTCACGCGACACCCTTAGAAATATGCAGTTATATATCTTTATATTTATATATTACTTCCCAATAGAAATGATTCCAAAACCGTTAGAACACCACCTGTACCCATTTAATAACCTGATCCAGTTCAATAGGCAAAACAAACTCCAACAGCGACTCGCATTTCTCGGGACAAATGATTTCGATATTCAGGTACCTACCTTCCAATAGAAGACAACATATTATTTTTCTTTTATTTTGAAAATCCCAAAGACAGACATCACCGTATTTACCTACTATCTCACACTTCAGGTTGTACAGGTTTTACATTCAATAATATGAGCAATTCCCTTCAATGGCGAGGAATTGCAGTCTATTTCACAAACCGGTTTTGCCATTTTGTTTGGTTTGGGGAGGATTTCATTTCCTCCCCTATTCGCGGCGGATTACATTTAACGGAGTGATCAATCACAATTATTATTATTATCATTTTTTAGTAAAACGGAATGACGCAGCTTTATTAAAAGGTTCCCGCACTTAGTAATGCATTGTCTACTAACAATGCGATAGGTTTGATTCTGTATTTGGTATCGGTCAGCATTACGTTATTACGTATCAAACTACTATATTTTTTTAATCATTGACGAAATGCATTTGTTTACAACAACCAAAAAATATTTTGGCATGTTTTGGAACCACCCACCTTTCGTCAGAAAAAACATCTTTCAATTTTAAGTGGTTAAATCAAATAATGATCTTTTTTGTAAGTCTTATTATATTTTTTTGTAGGTACGTTACCTAAGATAATTTCTCATGATTTTCGTCAACTTTATTATATTTTACGATCATATTTTAAATTCTCGAAGAAAAGCAATAACTTTGTGGCTTGACATTAATAATAGTAATTATAATAATGAGTGGATTATTTCTATAGCGCCGTTTTCGTGAGAAAATCACCCCAAGGGCGCTTTAAAATATAATTTTTTCAACCTATAACTTATCATTTATACCCTGACTAGGTTTTGTTTTTATGTGAATACTGCACAGGAATCCCTAATGATCGGACCCAGTGGGACTATCGCGCCCCCAATGTATGTTGTATCTTTTCAGAGAATCATATCCATAAATGGAAGAAATGCATGCATAAATCGGTTAGCTGGGCTAGCCGATTAGTACTGAAAGATTTTTTTTTCACGCATTAGTGCGCAAATGCGTCCACAGCCCGCAACACTGTAAACACTAAATGTTTAAAAAAATGTAAACATCTATTAAAAACTTTTTAAAAAATTACAGTACTAAAAATAATAAATACCAATTTTTCTCGTGTCACCAATCTTTTAATAAATATAATATCAATAGAAATTTTTTTAATGAGAAATTAAGAATTTATTCATCTGAATAATTTTTTTTTTCAATATGGTGATGAAATTGCGAATTATTGTTTGGCGTTTGGGTGCCATAATTGATTTTACAGATAAAGTAATGCCCTGTGATGACTATTACTATCTCTAAACGAAGAAACGTGGAAACATTCATTTGAAATTTTTTCACTCCAAACATTTTTTTTTACATATCTTAAAAAAAAAAAATTAAGTAGGTACTTACTTGTGTTTTCCATTTTGAAAATATTCTGCCCAAACTAATCTTCTTTAGAAAATGCGATCTGTGGCTTACCAGAGTGGTATATCTATGGGCTAACTTCAATACAACAAGGCTGGTTCAATGTTTTCATAGTAATTTTAAAACCTTATAGCAACAATTTTTCATATTGGATTTCATTCAAATTACTCTCTAAACCTCCCCGTCACTAATAAAAAGAAAGTGTGCTATTTTAAGCTAAGCCGATCAAGTAATTTTCGAGAAAATCGAGGACAGACAGACAGACAAACTTTCATTTTCATATATAAAGATTTGATAAGGTTCAATTTTTCTTTTCGTTCTATGATAGTACTTAGAGAATTAAACATTATAATTCAATGCCATAGTTTTTCAAGGGTGGTTGTAACGTTGTACGGCAATATACATATATAAATTTGTTAATATTGATTTTTTATAATAATTGATATGTAAATATATTGAGTTTATTTTATAAAACTATTTGTGTATTGCACATTCTACAAATCACGACTGAATAAAAATCATCATCTAAAGAAGAAACTATCTAAAAAGTTAAGACGGATCAATTAAAGTTTTATTCCTTCCGCTTACTTTGCGGACACGTAAGCTGGTTATTAGTTATTTGTTTTTACATCCCATTAAAACAAGTTCCATTAACTAGTTTGCTACACCTCATTTGATATTAATCAAAGTGTTGTATTGAGAAACGTAGCCGTTTATAAAATAATTACGTATAGTCAATGAGCTTTAACCGATTTACAGATTATATGCTGCCAAGGTAATAAATTATATCTAAGAAATACGATTTTACATTAACAAGAAATGTCATGATTATTGCAAAAACAGCCTATTTATAGGCCAACGTCTATATTCTTTACAAATGCTTAATTATCTTGAACTAGATGTCGTTAAGGAAGTTTTATACTTAACACTGGATGATTTAATTAAGGGGGAGCCCATGTCAGAGAGGGATTATTTATTATTTCGAAATAATGATAATATTATTATGCAATACGATAAAGATAATTTGAAAAAAATTACATAAGTTTAGTAGCCAGTATCAAAATCATATGAGAATTATGACTTTTTCTGACAGTCCCACGTATGTTTTACAAGATATTAAAACATTTTATCAAAGTTAAAAAAAATTGTAATCGGGTATCCTGGTACGTTTTTTTATTTGATTTTAATAAACTTAACCAATGTTTTGTTATCTGGATGTTAAAAACATTAAAGTTATATTTATGAAAAAAAAAAAAATTACTTGTCCACATTTAAAAAAATCCTTCTAAGTGTTTTTTGAGGACTTTCAACATTTAAAAATATTTTGTGAAACACAGGTAGGACGGTCAATAATGGTAATGTTTCTGATAAGATTTTAATTAATGCTAATAATGGACGTGCAAAATAAGCACCTTGTTGTGGACCCTTAATTGCCGAGGTTTCTCTTTCCCTTTGACGACGTGGACGTCATTAACCGCATAAGGTACAGTAACAGGCGTTATGCGTATATGATGCATAAATGGGGCCTAAAGGATTCCGAACTTTGTGAATGTGGACATATTCAAACAACAGAACACATCTTAGAAAAATGTCCCCTTTATCAGTTTCCCTATGGCGCATCTGTGCTGAACCAAGTGACTCCCGATGCCATCGACTGACTGAATAACCTAAGCATCCCACTATGACCTCCACCAACTCTCCTCCAATATGCGAAGAAGAAGACAAATGCAAAACCTATATAATTTTTATTTTAAAAGTAATACATATTTTTCTCTTTAAAACATTATATTTATCGTATTGCATAATAAAATTATCGTTATTTCGAAATGTTAAAAATTCCCCCTTCGACGTCGCTCCCCCTCTCAGTTATTGCGTAAATATTTCACATTACGACATTTTACTCATCACGTGCACTATGGACAGCTCGTGGTGATCTTACCTAGCAATAATAGTAGCCTAATGGTAACTAACTAGTTATGAGACTTACGGCAGTTCTTCCTAATTTTTCGAATAATCAATCTGAGGCACCGATCAGCCAAGTATTTTGTTGAGCAACGCCTTGTTTGCCTGTTTCCAAGTATTTTTATCGTTGAACATCCTAAATTGTTTATGAAGGTGTCCGCCCACTTTTATAGACAATAAAATTACATCAAAGTAAAAATTTCAATGTAAAATTAACAGAGATAAGTTTATATTGTATTTATTGTGAATACACACAATTTGTTATAAAAACTAATATATAAACCAACATTTTATACTTCACAAAAGCATGCGTTAAAAATATATTAAAAATAAAGTGTTAGCTCGACTTTTGCTTATTCCGCGAAAGTGCATTGTTCGTTTCCGACATTTAACATTTGACGTTTCTCCTCCGTGAAAAACAAGACAAAACGTAGCTTATAATAAGTAAAATATGCTAGGTTCTCTTCAGTTATATTTAACACACAAAAAACTGTTTTCGAAATTCAAAAATGGAAAATTATCTTTGTCATTTAATATTTGGATCGCGAAAAATGGATTGAAAACCGATCATGATATTTGACATTTCGGTGACATTTGTTCACCCTGTTGACACTTTTTATAACTAGTTCTCCGTTGAGCGGAACTTAATCCACAAACATCGATATTCTAATTTGATCGAGTGTTTCGCTGGGAAGAGCGTATTTGTGCATTTGAAGAGTGTTGAGGCAAAATTTCGGATAAACAGTTGCTCAGTAGGGTTGGGAAGAACGCCCAGTAGTTTCCCGGTAGTCACAAATAATCATAAGTTGTAACTTTTAGCGATAAATTTAGTTGTAAAGCACCCTAGACGGGATTTTTTTCTGCTAAAAAAGCGCTTAAAAATTCTACAACAATTATTATTATTAATTTTATTATTACTAATTTGTTGATTAGATATTTTCTCGTCAAAACCAATTTTCTTGTACGACAATTGAAGAATAGATTTGTTTCGGTAAATATAGCGTGCCATAGACCTTCTTAGGATCCCTATAGACACCATCATTAAAAACGGCGATGTTTCTACCAACAATTTCGTTCAACTTTTCCTCTTAACGCCTTTATAGTTTTGCTGTTGATTTATTTGAATTAATTAACGGTTAATAGCAACGTCCTCAATGTAGGTACTATTACATACACAAGAACAAACCTTTGCATCAGTGTTTCTCAAACGTTTCAGAGTGCACGGCCCCAGAAATCGGATTAACTTTGAGGATTCTCATTTTTTAAGTTAACTAACTAACTAACTAGCTATCCATCACGCCGTTTCCCCGTAGGGGTAGGCAGAGAGGACGGACCGCCAAACAACTCGATCTTGGCATACACTTTTTGCTTCATTCACATAGATACCTCATTGTAATATTTAAGCATTGAAGAAGATAATATTAACATATCTGAAATGCGTCTTGAAACAGAGAAATACACAGAAAATAAAATAAAAGGTATCAGCCGCATCTGGGAATCGAACCCAGCACTTCGGTTTTAACGCTCTAACCACTTAATGTGGTAACACGCTAATGAAACCTGTTTATTTTTACGTCACTTCTACCGATATCGTACTTTTAAAATTACCAATATTATCTTCATAAATGAATTAAAAATTACTTTGTAAACACCATTTTTTCTAAATATATACATATTAACATGTTTCGGTAGTGAGGCTTTCTTCATCAGGACAAACGAAATACGTAATTGAATTTTTTTAATACATAATATATTTATTTTTTAATACACAATTTCCGGATGAGGAAAGCTTCGCTTTCGAAACATGTTGATATATATAGGTTTTATAGACAGCCCTGATATATTCAGCTTAATTAAATTTAATGTTCCAACTAGAACTATTCGATCTAAAATTTGATTTAATTGCAACAATAATTTCAGTACTGATTCCTTAAAAAATTCTCTTGTACGTAGACTTTACGAAGAAGGTAATACATTTTCAGACATAGTAGATATGTTCAACTGCTCGGAATACAAATACAAACAGACGATTATTGCATACATCCTCAACAATTATTAAGATATGTGTCTATAGTATATGTATCAGTGAATGTGAGGTATGTTTTGAATATTCGCCTCTGTAGCAAATTATTTCGAATGGTACTCACACTATGTTATTCCTGTATTTGTTCGTGAGACAAATGAAATATTTTGATTTTGTATGTCATGAAGGCTATCTATTATATCTATGTTACCACTGTGATGTGTTTTGCACCTGTGGGACAATTGTAAATCACTAAATATGTAAAAGCCCATATAGAGTGTATATAATATAACAAATATAAAAAGTGTGTTTAAGTAATTTTTAATTCATTTATAAATAATGACGCCAAAAAGTGAATACCAATCTTTTGAAGAAATTATAATATTATCTCCAATTGAATTGGTTTCATTATCTCAGTGATTAGAGTATTATCCCGGCAAGAAAGAGGTCCTGGGTTTGATTCCCAGATGCGACTGATACCTTTTTTTCTGTGTCATTTTCTGTTTCATGTTTCATTTGAGATTTGTTAATATTATCTTTTTCAATGGTTTAATATCTAATTCATCGAGTAGACTTCATTTTACAAATATTTCTATCTATCTATATCTATGGGTTGCGCAATACCCTAGTTTAAAAACCACTGCCATTAAACACGAGTAACCAACTTCCTACTTATTAGTCCGAGAAACGAATCATCTCCTCCCAGGGGTATCGGAGACCCCCAGTTTAACCCTTGGAGATTATCGTGTTGTGACTCCGCATCAGCTCGAAGAAAGCCAGGAGACAAAGGATCTACAAATCTACATAGGTATCACTGGATCTGCATTGGATACAATGCACGAAGTAATATACTTGAAAGCAAACGGGCCGGGTTCGATTGTATCTTGGTCCTTAGAGGTAAAGAGGACTTCATTATTTAAGTCTGAAATACGTTAACTAGTGCCTGTGTGCAATGTATAATGATTTCCTTGTAATTTACAGGTTGTTTTCCAGGTAATTAAGGCACTCGTTTACGAATAAACAATGGGTACCTAAGTACTGTCTAATTATGTACCATCTAATTAATTAATTAATTAATTTAAAAATTTAATATATAGTAAATTTGCACACGTTCCAGAGTGGAAGATACTCTCAGTATCGCCCTGGTGAAAGACCACCATTCAGAATTGAAAGGTTGCTTGAAATGGCTTTTAGCCGTGCTTGGTGACCAGATCTGAATAGCCAGGTATTCCCCACCTTCCTCTCCCCTTCTACTTCCCCTCTCCAATACCTTCAGCCTCACAACATTCCCCAATTGGGAATGCCATAGTCTCACTGGCTCCAGACGGTTGGAGCAGTTGGAACTCTTCTTGTGCGGTATTCATATAAAAAAAAACTAACTCTGGACCAGTGAGATTGTGACAACCTCAATTGGACAATATTTTAGGTATAAGGTAACACGGTACAGAAAACAGAGAAGGTTAAGTAACTGTTTCACCTGGGCAATTCTGTTAATCTTCGATTTAGATCTTCCATTCTATAATGAAGCGTAAATATTGTAATTTCTAAAAATCAGCACTAATTTAAATACATTTTCTTCAAACGATTGGTATTCACTTTGTGGCGTCATTATTAATAAATTAATTAAAAAAATATACTTTATATTCATCAATTTATAAATATAAATAGATATCTACATGTTTCAAAAGGGACGTTTTCTTTATCAGAAATATTAGTATTCATATATTCCTGAAGAAGAAAGCATCGCTTTCGAAAGATGTGGATATCTATGTATATTTATATAGTGTTGAATACAAATAATATTTTCAAATTCATTTATTATTTTAAATGCTTAATAATGTAAAATCAATATAAACAAAGGTACGTACTAATCACAAACAATGAATAATTCCGTGAATAATAATTAAATTATTAATTTATAAAAATTTTATACTTGAAACGCTTTGGTAGGATTTTAGTCGTCATAAAAAACAATCAAAAGTCTGTAAATATAAAATAATCCATTATTGTCGCTCCCTTGGAACAGTAAGGTACTATCTGACACAGCAATGTCATGCGATAATTGGCTCTAGAGAGTACTACTTTAGAGTTCAATATCGCATAACATTGTAAAGTCAATTAGAACCTTGTTTTTCCATGGGCTTGATTTGTTAAAACATCCATTTTGAAACGCTTTAAGGGATTTTTTTACCAGCTTTATAGGACATAATGCTATAATAGTTGTATATATAGTAAAAGTATGTAAGAAACGATCGACGTAAAACTAATATTGAATTAAAGTAAAACATGAAACAGAAAATAACACGTGAACGATAAATACACATAACACATTATTGTAAAAAGCCATTACCTTTTTATATTGTTACCAGACAGGTGAGATTTATATGTAGCCAGCAGGAAAATAATTATTTAATGAACTGTTAATCTGTATTTTATAAATAACTATTAAATTATGCCAAACTAAAAACATTATTTATTACCTTAACGATGCATTCTGGGAATCTACCAGTATAGTCCAACATTTAAAATAGATACAAATCGAGGTCGCGGCGATCGTTTTAATGGTTTTAAATGGCAACACGTAGATGGTTCATAGAAAATCACTAAATCCAAGTCCAGCTATCGGATTCGAGATAATGTATAATGATCGAGTTTCGCACTATAAACTACAACCTTTGTCAGTCAGATGTAAACTTTTTGATGCATTTCTTTTGTACAAAATTATACATGCATCAATTGATACACCAAACATTTTATCACAGATCAACATTAATACACCAACAAGAAAATCAACAAGGAGGATAAAAGATATTTTTTATATTAAAGCCTATCACAAAAATAGGGATATTTCTCTCATTTAAAGCCGATTTTAAGAAATTACAATTCTATACACTGAATAATGAAACAGACATTTTTAATGACACAATTAATCAATTTAAAAATAAATAAAAAAATTACCGTTAATATCAAACTGAAAATATTATGATACCCTTTATTAATTATCATAATAGTGTACCACTATCACAGGTGACAATAAGGAGTTAATTTATACATCTAATGTGTAATGTGTTTCTGTTCTTTTACTTCTTTTTCATTTATTATTTGCTATTTAAACATTCATTATGTACTGAAAAAAAAAAATTAAAATAAAATAACCGTTGCAACATTCCTTCATCCGCCCTCGAAGTTAATTATTCAACTGCAACTATTTCCTCTAACGGCTTTCATTTCTTGTGCAGGTTTGTATGGTGCTGTAAGCTGCGAACTATCTGTTACAATTATTTTACTCTCGTCTAATCGTGTATTTCCTTGGTTATGTACTACACATAGATAATAAAATGAGATGGTAGGCACAGTGGCGGGCACAGAGTTTTTAGGGTAGGCAATAGGACAGACAGTGAATTAATCGATATTTAAGTTTTTGCTAAGAATTGATGAGCTGCTGGCTTTAGCTGATTTGTTGGGATTGTATGCCACATCAAATGTCCAAATAAACGTCTCATTTATGCTTATTACAAGTCAATTAGTGTATATTATATTAAAAAAATCTATGAATTTCGATATCGAGTTTTCAAGAATATTTAAGTACGTATATAACTTTATTTGAAGTTTAAAAATATTTTTTAAATTTTTTAACTATCCGTATGGAGTTATAATACAAAAATGAACACAATTTGACAATTTGGAAGGCGAATGTTAGTACCGCCGCCCGGGAAGTATTAACCAACACCTTTGCCACAGGGCACACCTAAGTGGTTCGCTACGGCAGCCGACTTAACGGGGGAGCCCGGGTTTATGGGGTTAGGTTTGTCAAGGTCTTGGCGGCAAATGTGTCTGCCCACCAGCTACGTGGTGGGTTGGATTGGAAGAGGCCGGTTGAGGGAGACCCCTTGACCTCTCCAACTGGACTCTCGCAACCCATCGCTTTGCACCGCAGTTGGGAAAGATGGGCACTTTCGTCACTCCTGAACACACTGACCTCCAGATTCCTACACACCCCTCTTACCCCTTTCCTTCCCGGAAATTCCTCCCCTTCCTTTAATTAAAAGACCCTCCACACAGCATCCTCGAAGATGAAATCCATCTGTGTGGAGTTAATGTAAAAAAAATATTTGTAATTATTATTAAAATTGCAAGCCTTTCATTATCTCACATTAGTAGTAGATACCTACCTAAGTTAAATTTAGTAGGTACATAGTTGTAATAGTTGGTATTTATTGTATAGTAGGTAATTAGCTGTTATAGTTATTGTTTATTATACGGTATGTACTTTGTTGTTATAGTATTAATTATGTAATATGTACTTAGTTGTTATAGTTAGTATTTATTATAAAGTAGGTACTTTATTAATATAGTTAGTATTTCTTATATAGCAGCTACTTACTTGTTATAGTTAGTATTTATTGTACAGTAGATACTTAGTTATTATAGTAAGTATTTATTACATAGTAGGTATTTACTTGTTATGGTTACTATTTATTATATAGTAGGTATTTAGTTGTTATAGTTAGTATTTATTATATAGTAGCTACTTAGTTGTTATAGTTACTACTGATTATATAGTTGGTAGTTAGTTGTTATAGTTAGAATTTATTACATAGTAGGTACTTAGTTGTTATAGTTAATAATAATAATAATAGTTGGATGACTTGCATAGCGCCGTTTTAGTGAAAAATCACCTCAAGAGCGCTGTACAAATATTTCCTAACTAATTATGTACAGACAGATGCAGACAAACATACTTACCTGGCAGGTCGCTTCAGATGAACACAGTTTTAGAAAAATTTAATTACAGAGATGATAGTTTTACATGGTTATTTGTTTCTCCTTTTCTATTGATGTTACATTTATTAGATGATTGGTGGCACAAGAAGAGTTGGTATTTATTGAATTATTGGTATTAATTTTTAGGACTGGAAAGTATTCATAAAATGAATTTTAGAACTCGAAAATATCTATAAAATTACCTTAAAAAGCGTAAGAAGCTTTTAATAAATTGATTATATATGGTAGTAGGTAGTTAGTTGTTATAGTTACTATTTATTACATAGTAGGTTAGTTGTTATAGTTAGTATTTATTATATACTAGGTACATAATTGTTATAGTTAGTATTTATTACATAGTATGTACTTAGTTGTTATAGTTACTATTGATTATATAGTAGGTACTTTGTTGTTATAGTTAGTATTTATTAAATAGTAAGTACTCAGTTGTCAGAGTTAGTATTTATTACATAGTAGGTACTTAGTTGTTATAGTTAGTATTTATTACAAAATAGGTACTTAGTTGTAGGCATGCGAATCTATAGCGGATTTATTAATATTCATCACCCTAATTTTGAATGAGAATGGAGATATTGAATAGATTTGCACAGTAATTGAATTCACCGTTCGCTAGATCTGATGCTACCTCCGGTATTAGAGTCTCGCAACAATCAAGGGATGACCGCCCTGGATTAGATCCTGTCTCATTTATGTGGCAGGGGTTGGAAATCATAGAAACTTAAATTGCCTCTAAAGCTTCCATTAAATGAATCAGTGATACTGTTCAATTACATTTTTAATTGTTTTATGATATATTCTTCAGAATAATCTTAATACATAGATATTTATTAAACATTCTAACATAGCGCAATCTCTCAATCCGGTTCGTAAGGACATTTGAATTGTAATTTTAGTGAAGTACGCTAATAGATCTACTATACAGAATAATCGCGACTAGCTATATCTCAGGGCATATAGATGTTTGTAAAGATACACACATATACGAGTAGAAATCGTGTTCTCAGTTCGTTGATGGACAATTTGAGAAATCACCGCTTCTCGTAGATGTAAATAAAAACACATACATATAAAGTAGATGGGGGAATAGGGAATTCAAATAAAAACAATTTTCTTTTGCTATATTCCTTTTTATTACTATTCAAGCTTGTAAAAACCATTGACAAAGAAATATTTCAATGGATAATTATACTCTCTTATTTTAAAATACCAGAAAATCGTGAAAAATGTTAAAAAAATCGGATTATTTGGAGAAAATTGCTAATTACGCATTATTCTCATAAAAACGGCAAAATTCGCCCTATCATGAACATGATTTTTTCAGGTCTCCATACATAGGTAACGTTTATTATGGGCGGCCTTACTGACAATCGTTATTTAGATAAAGCACCCCCAAACTATAAAATGAAATCCATTTTTGTTACTGTTTATGATATGTAATAAAAAAGCGATCTCGTACGAAATTAATAAAAATACTTGCGTCAGATCTAGGATGATTATGAAAAATCTAAGTAGGTACTACGAAATTTATTAAATTGGAATATTATGGTGAATATCTGACAATATATTGCCTTTAATAAAAAATTGAGAAATTTTATGAAAATGTACGATTTCATGATCATTTCCATAATTGTCTTTACATTCACATTTAATTAATCTTATTTCTTTTATTTACATCTCCTCAAATTTTGACTGATAGTTTAGTAGGTAAATATAAAATTTTTCAATATTTATAATTCTTATATATTACTATTTACTTTGCAACATTGTTGTCTCTAACTAACTAACCGTCACGCCGTTTCCCCGCAGGGTTAGGCAGAGAGGACGGTCCACCAAACAACTCGATCTTGGCATACACTTCTCGCTTCTTTCACATTCATTCACATTCATACTACATTATTTTCTGTTATTATTTCCGACTTCTGACATGGCCCGAATCAAGTAT
Organism: Halesus radiatus; assembly: GCA_022606495.2. NCBI lineage: Eukaryota > Metazoa > Arthropoda > Insecta > Trichoptera > Limnephilidae > Halesus > Halesus radiatus. Next base: position 15,714 of record JAHDVE020007543.1, on the reverse strand, counting down.
TTGATTCAATTAATGATAATAATAGGATAGACAAATTAGGAACAAAGACAAAAATTAACAATAAGTAATGAGAGAAGGTAAATAATTGAGCATTAATTTTAAAATAATGATATAAAATAAACAAAAGAAAGAAGAACAGTAATTATTGAATGAAACACTAGTATATATTGATTAACTTGGCGGGTTTGCGATAAGCCGACGTAGCTCAACGGTAGAGCATCTGACCGGCAATCAGAAGGGTGCAGGTTCGAGTCCTGTCGGCCACATTTATCTTTTCTCGGAAAGTTTTTTCAATTTGGATGAGTGTTTCAGGCCAATAATTCTTGTTTATAAAAATAATTGTTACCCTTTGCGCTATGCACAAAAATCTTGTCTTAAAAACTATAGTTTATCAACTAATAAAAGAATTCTAGTTTAAAACAGTTTATTTTACATAATTATTTTAAATTGATGCTCAATTATTAACCTTCTATCATGACTGATTGTTAATTTTTGTCTATGTTTTTTTCTTCCCCCCTTCCGTGTATTTTATATCGTGATAAGGGAACTATTGGTTTCAAAACATGGTGTTATTTTCTTCAATAGATTTGTAGTAATTTTGTGGCATCATTACTAATAAATTAATAAGAATTACTTTGTTTACACCACTATTTTTAATATATCACTTATCAGTATACACATTACACATACATATATACTGTGTATCCTGATGAGGAATGCTTCACGTTGGAAACATGTTGATATTTATGTATTATAAAGAGTGGTGTAAACAAAGTAATTCTCATTAATTTATGGTGATATTTATTTGTTTACACAAAATAACTCCTAACTGTTGAAAAGTTTTTCTAATTGTGACCAGCATGATCGTAGATTCTTTTAAACTTAATTTATTGCAAGTATGTTCAGAGTTGCTGATCCCATCCTTCTTTTGATCTTAACAGATGATCGGGATTTAGCAATTGACCGCGGTAAGGACTGGCCTCTGATTAAATCAATTCACGTCCTCGGGGAAATCCCGCCACAATAGATCCTCCCCCACCACCAGCCCACCCCACCCCCTCAACTACCCCGTGATTGATTCAGTATTATTTTTATTATACACTGTTAAGGGTGGCTCTGATTGACAATGAAAAGTCTCTGAACACCGTGGAATATTCGACAATTGGCGCAGATGAGGTAAGCACAAGGAGAACAAAGGAAAAATAATTTCTTCAAACGATTTGTAACTTTGTGGCGTCAATATTAATTAAGTAATTAAAAATGTACTTTGTTTCCACCACTTTTATAAAACCAAATAAATATCTCTACATGTTTCGACAGCAACGCTGTCGAAAACATTAGTTCAATTTAATAAATAATCAAATATATTTAAAACATAACTATCTCTTAAATTTATTTTCATATTAATAATAATAATTTTTTTTTTTAATTTCTAATATAAACTTGTTATTCAATATTTTATAAATATTTTATATTAGCATTTTTGATTAATTACTTACCTAATTTAATTAATTTTTGTTTATATTTATAATTTGTATATCCTTAAATTATTGTTCCAATTTTTATCATTTGTCTGTACTTATTATTTTTTAGTATTCATGTATTCCTGAGGATGACAGGATTGCTGTCGAAACATGTAGAGATATTTATTTATTTTTATAAAAGTGGTGTAAACAAAGTACATTTTTAATTATTTAAAGGAAAAATAATTTGGTTGATATCATCTTATTCAAAAGGAATCGAGTATTGCAGTTCATAATGAAGTTCTGGTATCAACCAAGATGTGTATGAGGTTGACAAATGGAAAATAACCGTACATAAAAATAAAATAAACTTAATTAAATGTAATAAATTAATTAAAAAATTATTTTGTATTCATTTCAAAAAATATGTATTTCCAATAACAAAGATAAAGATACTAATTTTACTAATTTCTAAAATTTATAATTTGTCTAACAGTAAACCGGTTGTATTTGTATGTAAAAAAAATTATACCTTTGTTCATATCAAAATAATGATTTTATTCCAAAATATGGTTGGTAAATTCAAATTCAAATTATTCGCTTTCGAAACATGTTGATGCGCATATATATTAATTCATTTACAAATATATTTATTAAAGTTTTTTTAATACAACTAATAAATAAATACGAACGCTTTTACCCTTTTACTGGGCGTTATGAATAAAATTTACCATCGTATCACGATAAAACCTACGTAGATATATAAAAATTAAAAATTTATGCAATATGCCTTCGATGAAATGCATCGAACGTGAGTTTTACGACTAAATTTAAATTTAAAAAAAAAAAATCCTCACCCATACTTGCAAATTGCTCATTATAAAGTGCACAATTCACACCTATCAATAGTGTTAGTGCCCATTATTAAACTTTACCGCATCAAGCCGTATAAAGCTCGCTGCTTTGCTGCTAATCCTTTCAATATGTTTAGTGCCAAACACAGTGGGGATTAGGCCGCAACAACGAACAGCAAGTGGCATCTAGCGATCATTGTAAAAGGATAATATTCTATTGAGAATTACGTTCTAAAGGTTTAGTTCCCGGATCTAGTGTGGGAAGGGTGTCGGGACACTGTATCAAAATCTCGTTAAGTACGTATTAGTTACATCGTGCGGATGAAATATTGTGAACCCTTTGTGGAGATTTGCTGTATCCTTTGATGGCTCGTGTCATCATGTATCACAAAGTGTTGTATTGCGAGAGTCGTGAAGCTTTTTTTAAATGATTATTATAAGTGTACCTACCTAATAAAAATATCAACTAACAATCTAAAAATGTTTTCCGTTTAAATACCATTATGAAAAATACGTCGGGTTAGCTTTTTCCAGTAGCATGACCACCGGCAAGTTAAGGAGTATTTCACCATCTCTGAGTAAAGTGATGAGTAGGATTAGCATGGCAGTAAACCTGTGACAATTTCGTCACAGTCAAAAGGTCCCAATTAGTTATTCTTGGGTCGTGGGACCATATGCTGAGTAGTTTAAACAGATTTCTAATTGATGGACAGCGTTATTCAGCGGTGGTGAAACAGATAATGAACGCTACCCGCGTGATGAACAGCACTAATCAATAATTTACTCAGAGGTGGTGAGATACCTCGTTAGTTCTCTAGGTTTGAAGACAAAGCAGTTGATGACGAAGATAATAATATGGGTTGTTGATGATTTTGTAACAAAGTAACTTACTTTTATTTTTTTAAACGGCAGTGGCGTGCATTGCTCTATGACCACATGTAGGCTGTGTATAGTTTTTCAAATTGGCTTACGAATTATTGTGCATTTGAATATCCTTTTTATTATCATCTTCTACTGTTTGTTGTGATCAACTGAATGTTACCAGTGGCGTGCATTGTTCTACGACGAAGTAACGGCTGCGTGCAGTTTTTCATTGAGTATTTGAAAAGTAAAAATTTATCATTTTCCGCCGATTGTAATGAACAACTGAATAAATGGGCGTAGAAATTCTTTACCTAATTCATGGAAAAATACGTTTTGATGAGAAGTTTATTGCATTTTTCTATTACCATATAATTTCTTTATTTGGTTGATTTTTATTGTGGTAGGCACAGCTTTTCAGCTTTAATGGACTGCATGCCACTGAATGTTATATTTAAAAAAGTGTATTTAGCAGGTCTGTATTTGTATCAAAGTATGTGAAACAGGTAGGGTTTCAAATGGGAACCGAACCCAACATATTAATCTTAAAACAACAGGAATTCTACACTCGAAGCCTGTGCATGTATTAATGAAAATAGGTAATAAAACTTGTGCCAAGGAATTATTTTAAACAACATGAATAAATGAGGATTATTTATCGTAATAATGGAAAAAAATACATTTTGATTGTCGTGTTTTTTATGGTACCTTTTTCTTGGGATAGGCACTGCTTTTCAGCGTTTATTGACTGCACGCCCCTGGTACCTAGGTAGGTACACGGAAAGATAAATACCATAAGGTGAACAAATCCTACTAAATATTATCGCATAATGTTCTTTGAATGTAATAAAACCCTAAGAATAAAGCCATTTGGCACAGAAATAAATCCAAGTCCTGAGTTATCTTTCTCGTTAACAAAATAATTTTATGTTCGGAGGCTTGGCTGTAACAGTTATCATTATAAAGATATGATGTTATGCAACTGCGGCGCATTAATTAATTATTCTTGGAAGAAGCAGTAATTAAAACCTGTGTCCCAATAAAGTTTCTAGAAATTTGTGGGGTAAAGGCAATAAAAGAACGCCATCTTTAAATTATTGTTCTGGAACTTTGAATGCGGGGCGGTGCAGTAGGTACATACCTATTTTCATGGTCTGAATTTTCCTTATACCGAATACCTTAGATGATAATACGCTAAGTTTCTTATATTTTCTATAAAAAAAATTAAGAAAGGCAAACATTCCTATATTACGAAAAACCTGACAATGTTTTAAAATCTCCTACTACCATAAGTAAGCGAAAGATGTTGCTTGATGCCAACTTAAACCGGTCAAACATGCTACACTAGCGCCTCTGGTGGCCCGGGATGTACGAATTTGTTTGTTTTTTACATTTTAAGAGATTTTGTGTGAAATATGTTCTTAATAAATTATAGAAATTAAAAAAAAATACATATTAGGTAATCTACATTTTATCGTTCCATACATGCTACGTTAGCTTGGGCCGCGTTATAGCAAGTAGTAGATTTTGTTTCGTAGTAAAGTCAAATAAAATAATTTATATTTTTTGACAATAATATCATATGTTTACATTATTTAACACAAAAAAAATTAAAGACACCTATATTAAAAGAAGCATTGATTTACATAGTAAAATTACAAATAAATATACTCATTTCAGTCCCATTACAGTCCAATACAAAAACAACACAAAAGAATTCGATAATCGAATGCACTTCATTAATATTTTTTTTTTTATTAAAAAAAATGTGAGTTGGCTCTTCCTTTGACAATTATTTTTTGTGTTAACTTATTTTTACTTATTATTGATTTTGGGTTTGCCCATTGCATCCAACGGAGGTGATTAAATTATACTATTATTCTCAAATGGTAACTTATATTGCATAGTAAAATCATATTTATTTTTCTTTATTTATTCCCCAATTAAAATCATAATTTGGCATTTATGGTTTAATATTTTCATTAAATAAATATTTTTATTCAAGTTAACCGCGCATTTCAGTCACCTCGACCGCACCTAACATAATCAAATCCAACCCAAACAATTCTTTCCTAACCTAACCGAAACAAACCAATCCCAACCTAACATAAGCTAACCAAACCAAACCTAACCTAACTTAACCCAAACCGTCAAAATTATAAATAAAAAAAGACATGAATAAATGAATTATGATGTTCTGTGTATTTTATTTAAAACAAACTGTCATATTCGAATACGTTAAAACATTTGAACGTAAAGAACACATTATCTCAAAAACAAAGACAGTACCTTTGTGTTGCCATAGTAATGACATTTCTAGTATTAAAACAATAAATATCTACAATTACACCTTAAGCTATAGGTACCTACGTACTTTAGTATAATAAATATAGGCAGGTAGGTATCTGCTTGATTCAGTTTCCCGGCCTTGAGATATAGGTGGTTTTGCTTTAATGTAGTCCGCGCTTCGCAAAATGCGGTTCACGCGGTAATAGATCCTACTGGAGAGCGAGATGTGGGAGAACGCGAGTCAAAAACGTTTTGACAAATGACTCCGCTGTTGAAATTGGAGAATTTATATATAGATAGGGGTTGTTTTATGATTTCGTTAATATCATATCGATTTAATTTCGATTGAGAAAAATTATTTATGCTCTCAAATAGAAAAGTTTTTAAAATTTATCAGTTAAGAGTTAGAATAAAATAATTTATCACGCATTTAACGAGTATTAAATTATTTTTAATGCGATTAAGATAGCGTTTAAGTGCGCACGCGCCTAGCCTGTGCACTGCCTATTCCAGAACTCTCGTATCCCAGGAGCACATGTCACGACAGAGCAGAATAATACTCACAGCCCAGTTCAAGGGGAGATAATCGCGATGTGTAGTGGGCATTAATTGCCGCGTGGCGCTACTAGTTACTACCTCCTTGGCGTTATCTGCTCCTGGTAGACGAACTAATTTAGCACGACTTAAATGGTTTTATTATGTTGTTTTTTTTTGTACCGGTTAAGTGTATTTTATTTTCAGAGTCGAGGCTTAATTAATTGACAACGAAAGTATTTAAATAAAATAATAATTACTTTGCTACCAGTTTGTTTCTGATTTTCGATTTTTGAAAAGGGTGGGAACGAAAAAAATCTTTCCGGAAAAATTTGTAAAAAGTAATCTTATTTAGTGGGAGTGAATAGAAAATACTTTTAGGGTATATATACCGCTGTGCCCACCGCAAAAATATTTTATACATTCATTTTTGTTTATTTACCGACAATTATAATCAATATATTATTATGTTGAATAATGTGAAGTTCTGTAAATTATTAATATATAAATATATATGTATATGTTTATATACATACATTATATAGATATATTTTATTTCTAAAAATTTCCTTTTAATTTTTTTTAAAATTAGTGTATAGACACCGATGGAATACCATGATCATAATATCATTTCCATGGTATTCCATCTCTTGAAGTTAATTAAGTGTGTAACAATACATGCTAGTACTCCCTCTCTAAACACGAGAATTTCTCAATTAGGGTGGTATTAATTAAAAAATAAATAAACTAAAATGTATATATAAATAAATAAATAAACATTTTTAGTCAGTCCACAATGGAGTGCTAATACCAACCCTGATATATGGCAGTGAGGCATGGAATTGGCAGAGGAATGTTGAAAGTAAACTGAATGCCGTACAAATGAGATCTCTGAGGAGAATGTGTGGTAAAACCATGTATGATCGTGTGAAAAATATTGAAATTCGTAAAGAATGCAAGGCTGATGTCGTGAGCAAGATTAAGAAAGGGACGCTTAGATGGTTTGGGAATGTAAATCGAATGAACGAAGAAAGGAATGTAAGGAGAATATATGACGCGAATGTGAATGGAAGAAGAAGCAGGGGACGCCCGAGGAAGACATGGCACGATCAAGTGAATCAATTACTTGAGTCGGGCCATGTCAGAAGTCGGAATAATAGAAGAGAATGTATGGGACGGTGTATGAATGTGAATGAAGCAAGAAGTGTATGCCAAGATCGAGTTGTTTGGCGGTCCGTCCTCTCTGCCTACCCCTGCGGTGAAACGGCGTGATGGTTAGTTAGTTAGTTACATACACACTATTATTACTATGTAAACAAACGTTTGTAATTATATGTAATAAATATGTAAAAAAAAATATATATAAAAAAACAGTGTTTCATAAACGCCACGCCAAAAATAATATAAAAAAGACAAAAAATGGAATTAATAATCATATTTAATGTACCTAAATGTTGTTACGTTTTATTTGATTTGGTGTAATTAAGCTATGAAAACAATCTGTTCCTCTTGTTTTTATTCGGATCGACAAATTAATTATTAATTAATGTTTTGGTGTATTCTCTCTGTTAGTTTCTAATAAATAGGCATGTGATTGTATAGTTTAATTACGTACTATTTAAAATGTCTGTAATGGGATATTAAGGGTAGAGTTTAAGGAAAATCTTTTTAATGTAATCGATTGGGATTGTTGGGGAATATGAACTATGGTACTTGAAGAATTAATTTAATTATTGTTTAATCATAATAATAATAATAATTAGATGATTTGTACAGAGACAATATTACTTCCTATTCTCTGTATAATTATGTACAAATAGATACAGAAAAACACACTTACCTGGCCGGCCGCTTTAGATGAGAACAGTTTTATTAGAAAATTTAAGTTATAGAAGATATGATTTTTAAAGTTCCTATTTCATCCTCTGGTTCTGTTGATGTTACATTTATAAGAAGATTGGTGGCACAAAAAGAGCTAATACGAGTATTTATTTGAAATATTTCTAATTTTTAGGACTGGAGAATATTTATAAAATGACCCTAAAAAGCGTAAAAAGTTTTTAAAAGATATTAATTATTTTTTTAAAACATTTAGTTATTTACAGTGTCGCGGATTATGGAAGTATTTGCCCACCGGTGCGTGAATTTTTATACTTATTATATAAGTGACTTTAGGTGAGCACTAACGGCTATCCTAGCTATGCAATTTACTTGTGCATTTCTTCCATTTATGCATATGATTCTCTGAAAAGATGAGTTTTAAGTTTAGTTCTGAATCCTGTATATAATTAATGTTTCTACTAATGAACACCTGGTGTTACACCTCTTCCTCTCTTGTTACCATTTCCCCTCGCCCTAAATCCCACTTATTTAAAAATAATTTTCTTATTCATTTATTATATTGTATTGTATAAACATACGAGGGTTATAAAACAATTTTTTTTTATATTTGTTACGCAAAAAAAACAGGATTTAACAAATTAAAATTAATGTAGTTAACTAAAAGGTGTTTAATTTAAAAAAAAAATTAATACATATAAATTTATGTATATGGTATAAATGACAAAAAATCCCATATTTTCTATCTAACAGTAGTTTTTACTCTGCGGCTAGCCAATACAAAAATGAAGGTACAATTCTATACAAATCAGACCGTACCATTGGAGAGTACCAATATTGTACATGCAAACATCAATACGCCGAACAGCGAAGCACTCTCACTGAAACAGAACAGAGCGCTCGCCTCTGCTTAAAGATTTACAAATGAGCGGCTATAATTCATGAATAGGCGATAAACTTTAAACCCCCGACCGCGGGAAGGTTGGCTGGGGGTGGTGGGAGGCGCTAGGGGGGAGGGGGCTTTCAGAAGAATTGGTACAGCCGTTTAATCTGGCTAATGTGGCGGGACTTGCGGTAGGGTGACCAAAAGACACTTGAAATCAAATATTTTTTATTGAATCCGTTTGGCTAAACTAATACCTTTTTTTTAATATGATTCCACACAAGAATCCCAGCTGCTTCCAATCGTCTGGAGCCAGTGAGATAACTATGACTATGGCCTCCCCAATTAGAATATCGTATGAGGCTGAAAGTATTGAGGAATGGAATGAGATGTGGAAGACTACGGTGGAGAAGTACCTGGCTATTCAGATCTGGTCACCAAACACGGCTAAAGAAATTTCAAGCAACGTTTCGTTTCTGAAAGTTGGTCTTTTACCAGGGCGATACTGACAGTGTCTACCACTCTGGAGCGTGCCGCAAATACACCACAAATTATTTTTAATTAATATAACACAATTTAATCTAATAAAATTTACTTAAATTTGAACACGCGACCTCTGGATTCGTAGCCAAGGATCGTAATCACTCATCCACGGAGATCGTCAAACAGTGTCCTTATGTCTTACAATACTTTTCGATTGTTAGCTAAATCTTTTCAGACAATAATACTACATATAATTTTAAATGTACAAATTATGAAACAACACAATTTAATGAAATAAATTTTACTCGTGCACGCCGGGATTCGAACCCGCGACCTCCGGATTCGTAGTCAAGGGTCGTAACCACTCAACCACGGAGACCGTCATACACCTATCCGTATTGGAATGTATAAGTGCATTGTACATAGCGATTTTCGAACCCAATTCTACCAGAAACCTCTTTGAAACATTAAACTCATAACTTAGATCAATGATTTTGTGAAAATTTACGAATTCTCTCGAAATTTCACAATAATCTTTTTATGAGTATTTGAGAGCTGTGTCATCAAATTTTCAAAGCTTAACAACAATATAATGGCTTAATACAACCCCATTTTTTTAACCGTGTTGATACTCTACCTATAATAATAATAATAATCGAACCATTTCTATAGCGCCGCTTTTGTGAAGAATCACCTCAGGTGATTTTTCCTATTAACCGACGTTTTTCGATTTTTTACTAAAATATTAAAAAGTAAAAGGTCGAAGAAAAAACAAAACGTGACTAACCTTTCCAGTTGTCAAAAACAAACCACTGATCCAAAATGGCTGATAATGCTTACATATGATAAACATATGTGTACCAACATAACAAAAAAAAAATCGGTAATCGAATGTACACAGCCCGCGAAAATCAAAATTCACCTTTTCTTTTGAACACACCTCGTATTCCTGATGAGGAGAGGGTCACTTTCGAAACATGTTGATATATATATATATATATATATATTAATAAAGTGATGATTACAAAGTAAATTTTAATTAATTTATTAAAAAAAACTTTATATTCGAATCATGTAACCCTATCCTCCTTTTGTTATTTCTACCTCTTATAAACGGAGTTTCTCATTTTGGGGTATTTGTAATATAGTTAATCTATTTCGTTGACCAAAGAATTACCGTTGGGTCAAATGATTACAAATATTGGTCACCCCATTTATACTAAGCAAAACAGCTCTGTGGGAATTGCTGCTGGCGATCCCGGCGATAAGGAGCTTTTTAGAGCATTTTTCATGTATTAATTGTGGTGGGGCTTTTGCGGTAGGTACCTGCCTAGCATTATTATTACTGTGGTAAACTTCACCATACCTACCCAATACCTATCTTTTTCTACTGCTACCACTGAAAGTCACTATCTGCTGAAACTGAATAGGGGCTGGTGGATGTATAGGTTGTGCCCACCTATCATTATTATTACTGTGGCAAACTTCACCATACTTACTACCTACCTAATTGTACTGCAGCCTCTGAAACACCGAGACCAAGACACTAGATAGGTCCTATCTCGTGAAACTGAATAGGGAATGGTGGTTCGTTATGTGGGGACGGGGGTAGGTCTTGCAGGTTGTGGGAGAGAGTTTTGTAAGGGTAGCTGAACTCGGGATGAAAGGCTTTGATACTTAGTTCTTTAGTTTGGTTTTTGTTGGGAATGCTGCGATATTTCTTTGAATTTTATGCGCCTTTGGACTGCACTCGTGGAACCGATAAACTTTCAACATTTCGCTTTTTATAATATAAACGGATAAATTTGTTTTGAACACCTCGATTTAATATAATAATCTCGACCGGTTTCAGAAGTACCCTTCCCTCGTCAGGAATATGTTAAGACTAAATAACGGTATAAAATAATAGATATTCAAGAATATTTAGATGTCGAAGTGAGAGCCGACCAAAGGGGAAGAGGTAGTCAGTTATTTTCGGAAGAATAAAGGGATTCACTGGAAAAATATTTAAAAGAGGACTATGTGATAAATTTGCTCGATTAATACACTAGAATTATTATTTAGGTATTTTATAGTTTCCAATGCTTATAAATTGTCTAATCTTTTGCCTTTATTATTACGGTGAAGAATTTGAACTCCCGTATCTTTATTAAAAATATGATCGGTTGGAATGAGATGATTGGAAAACTCTGATAAAATTATTGTTATTTAAACATTGTAAGTATTCAGTGATTTTGATATTTACATTGCGCGACGTATTTCCTATGTAGAGCGAGATTTCGTAGAGCGAGGGGCAGTCATTGCAACATAGTTTGTAAATACCGTTTCGTTAAAAGTGTTATTTTTTATTTTATTTTATCGTAGGTTTAAATATATATTATATTTGCGCACGTTCCGAAGTGGAAGATCCTCTCAGTATCGCCTTGGTGAAAGACCACCATTCGGAATTAAAACGATGCTTGAAATGATTTTCAGCCGTGTTTGGTGACCAGATCTGAATAGCCAGGTATTTCCCCACCTTCCTCTTCCCATTCTCCTTCCTCTCCCCAATACCTTCAGGCTCACAACATTCCCCAATTGGGGATGCCATAGTCTCACTGGCTCCAGACGGTTGGGAGCAGTTGGAACTCTTGTGCGGTACTCATATAAAAAAGAAAGTTGTTAGGTTAGGTTTCATACAATTAGTCATATAATAAATTTGCATTCTAAGTTGCTTATATGAAACTATACAATCAATACATTCCTTAATTCTAAGAATATAACTGTGTATTTTTATAATTGAACACTGAACAGCGCCCCTGAGGTGATTTCTCACAAAAGCGGCGCTATAAAAATCATCCGATTAGTATTATTATTATTATTTAAGCGGTACGACATTTACAGAAGGTTGTGTTACCATTTTCTAGCCCAATGCGACTATTTTCGGTACATTTATTCGTTTGCTTCCCGAGATATATGATCTTTTGAAGTATCCATAAACAATAATACCCAGATAGCCTCGAAAATTTTAATATCGAGATCCATTTGTTACTGAAAAAATTATCGTAATAAAATAATGAGAAATGCATTTAGAGTAGAGTAATATTTTTTTGCATACAAAATACCAATGGCGGTTGATGAAAAATAACTTAACTTATAACAATAGACTAAATGCTGGCGAACCCAGGTACGAAAGCCAGCTTAAAAATATCCCTTATATTGGTAGGTATCTAAACATCGAAACTAAAATCCAGATGTTACTGTTTAGATAAGTAAAACACTGGTTACTCACACACTTTAGTTATTTTTTTTGAAATGGTAATTCTCCTGTAAACTTATCTTTCCTCTTTAATCATTGAAGAAGATATTATTAATAGAAGATATTATTAATAAATCTCAAATGAAACATGACACAGAAAATAAAAAAAAGGTATCAGTCGCATCTGGGAATCAACCCAGGACCTCTCTCTTACCGAGACAACGTTCTAACCACTGAGCTAATGAGATCTATTAATTTCACGTCTTACATATAAAGATATACATATTACCTTCTTCAAGCACCAACAAATCAACCGGAACAACAGCCGTCCATAGTCATCTTACCTGAGATAATCCAACGAGCAATACGCAACATGGCAGGAGGTAAATCTGCAGGTCACGATGGACTTGTCATAGAACACGTAAAACATGCGGGGGGGTACGTAACAACTCTGCTGGCCTCTCTCTTCACCGCTATGATCGGACTCCGACACATTCCGACAGAAATGTCCAAAACCATAATAATACCGATCCCCAAAAGCCGTCAATTAAACCTGACATCATCCGTTAATTACAGGCCCATATCTCTTGCCACAATAACTGCAAGAATCTTTGAAAAAGTCATCTTACACTTAACCGAAGACAAGCTCAATACAGAGGACTCCCAAATGGGCTTCAAAGCTGGATGCTCAACTGATACAGCCATATATAGTATGAAACAAACAATTGAATATTATAAAGCCAGAAAAACAACGGTATACGCATGCTTCCTAGACTTGAGCAAAGCTTTTGACAGGGTTAGTCATAATAAGTTGTGGGAAAAACTGACCGAACGACAAGTACCACCGCAAATTGTTAATATATTAAGGACATGGTACAACCAACAGGAAAACTTTATCAGATGGAATGACAGCCTATCAGAAGCAGCTCAATTAAAGTGCGGCGTTAGACAAGGAGGCTCAATGTCCCCAGTGCTGTTCAATGTATACATGGATGAACTTAGCAAAACTCTGAAGGAAACAAGAATCGGATGCCACATTGCTGGGGTATGTATGAACAATATCAGCTATGCAGATGACATGGTCATACTTGCCCCATCGGTAAGAGCAATGAGAAAACTTCTAGACATATGCGAATCGTACGTTATTAGTCACGGGCTAATGTATAATGCAAAAAAATCATCACTGCTGATTTTCAAAGCAAATACGGGTCCTGCTGTCATTCCGCCCATACGTCTCGGCGGAGCCAATCTTGAAATCTGCAGCGAAATCAAATACTTGGGGCATGTCATCACTGATGACCTAAATGATAAAAATGACATAGAACGCCAAAGAAGAGCGCTGTGCGTACGCGCCAACATGCTCGCCAGAAGATTTAATTGGTGCAGTTCTCCGGTAAAAAAGCAAATATTCCAGACATACTGCATGAGCTTTTACACTAGCGAACTATGGACTAGATACACACAAGGCGTCATGGACACACTCCGAGTGCAATTTAACCATGCTTACAGGGCGCTGTTCGGCCTCCCTTGGAGATGCAGCGCCTCGCAGATGTTCGCAGAGGGAAGGGTGCATGGGTTCGCTGCTTTGATGCGCCACAGAATAGTCGGAACGAGTCAGCGCTACCGGAGATCGGAAAACACTCCAGGTCGTCGCCCAGCGGCAGGGAGCGCCCCTACATCGTAGATGGAGAATTTCCCTCAGGCCATTGTAGCATAAGTGTTAAATATGTTATTTTAATTTAATTTATTTTTTATTTTTTGTTTTTATATTATATTTCTACAATGTGTAATTTTCTATTCTTAAAATGTATTCTTTTTATATGGCAGAGTATTGCACTCGCCGCTTTGTTCTGCTGAAATAAAACATTATTATTATTATTATTATAATGATTAAATATTCCAATGAGTCTTACACGTTTCAATTAATTGAATTATTACTCAATTTTTTTAATAACTTATTGCACTTTATTAAGTTCATTGTAATATTAAATCATTAAAGAAGATAATATTAACATATCCTAAATGTAACACGAAACCAAGAAAAACTTAGCGGTGGTCCCGGTAAGACAGAGGTGCTGGGTTCTAATCTCAGATGCGACTGAAATCTTTTTATTTTCTGTCGTTTTTTTCCGTTTTCATGTTTCATTTAGGTTATGTTAATATTATTTTCTAAAATGATTGAATATTAAAATGAGGTTCTTAAATCTCAATAAAAATAATTTATTATTAAAAATTGATACCTTTTTATATTGTGTGAATTATTATTCCTAAGTTGAAATATTCACCCCCACACAGCATTCCCAAAGATGACATAGGCCTTGAAGGAAATTATTTCCATCGGGGCCTCCTGTGTGGAGTTATTGTAAAAATATAAATAAATTTACATCTCTTTTTATTTTTTTTTTACTGCACAGTTTCAGTATATCTGTAAAACACTAATTATTTACACGCTTTCGATTTTTTTTATTAATTTCATGTTTCTATATACATACTTATCTTTCCTTAATTGAAACATTTTTGATTTTTTTTTTATTTTTGTTTTCACCATACAGTTTCAATATATCTGTAAAACATTAATTATTTATATATTTTTTAATTGTTATTTATGTTCTGTACATTTAACTTACCACAGTTAAGACATTTTATATATACTTATTCACTATATATTTTTTATATTAACGAGCACGCCTTTCTTAAGTACAGGTAACGGTTTACATTAGGAAAGAATATTTATT
Organism: Halesus radiatus; assembly: GCA_022606495.2. Classification (NCBI taxonomy): domain Eukaryota; kingdom Metazoa; phylum Arthropoda; class Insecta; order Trichoptera; family Limnephilidae; genus Halesus; species Halesus radiatus. The sequence goes on along the minus strand of JAHDVE020007543.1, from coordinate 535 downwards.
GTACAACATTGTATATTGCCCAAATCTGTTCATGTAGAATATGTAATAAACTTCTACCCCATAAATTTTAAAAAAAGTAACCCATTTTTTAATGCTTAAGAGTACTTACCTTCTTACCTTTTTTGTAGCAGGTGTTTACTAGTACCCTTCGACTCCAATTACACGATTAACAAGCTCTTTAAAAAGTCCAAAGAACTCAGATAAACGCAGACTCCGACCCTTCGAGCGATCTAATTTCTCTGCTCAGAATAAGAAATAAGAGCGCTAGATAAAGGAATAATGCGACAAGATACCAGTTTTTACACTAAAGGGTTTTTTTACACAGTTTTTTTTTTATCAGACACGTGGTCTGTGGCACGTGCATGGGCTGCTGCGATGAGCCCAGCATCACGAGGGTTGAAACTACCCCGACACTTTAAGTTGAGGGCTTAAGTTTAAGGGTTCATGTTTTGGAATTGCTCCTTAAAGGTCAAGTTACTAGGAGCAAGTCGTTAAATGTTTTAAACAGGTGATTGAGTATTTTATGCTGTCTGAT
>JAHDVE020007542.1:0-11743 GCA_022606495.2 Halesus radiatus | reverse complement strand
ATTTTTGTCGGTTTGTGATTATTTTGTCTGTTATTTTTGTAGGTTTATTATTTTTTTAATATTATTTTTGTTTAATTCTATAGTTTGTGTAGTTTTTGTATTTTATTTTTCTTTAGTTGTGTATTTTTCGTCGGTTTATGTTTTTTATGTTTATTTTGTAGGTGTCTAATTTTTGTTTTTTATTTTTGTCGAATTTTATATTTTTTGTCGGTTTGTGATTTTTTTGTATGTTATTTTTGTAGGTTTGTGTAATTTTTGTATTTTATTATCGTATAAATGTGTATTTTTTGTCCTTTTGTCGATTTTTTATATATTATTTTTAGGTTTGTGTATTTTTGTATATTATTTTTGTCGAAATGTGAATTTTTTCTCGGTTTGTAGGTTTTTTGTATGTTGTTTTGGTAGGTTCGTTTAATTTTTGTCGGTTTGTGTTTTTTTGTATGTTGTTTTTGAGGGTTTGTGTATTTTTATATATTATTTTTGTCGAATTGTGTAATTTTTGTCGGTTTGTCTATTTTTCATATTTTATTATTGTTTAATTGTTTTTGTAGGTTTGTGTAATTTTTGTATTTTATTATCGATACAAATGTGTATTATTTACATCCCTTTTGTCTGATTTTTTAGGTTTGTATTTTGTATATTTTTGTCAGGTGTATTTTGTCAGTTTTGTATGTTTTAACCGTTTTTGTATTTTTTTTTATTATTATTGTCAGTTTTTGTATGTTTTATTTGGTGCAGCATTTTTCGTTATTTTGTCAGTTTGTTGTTTTTTGTATGTTGTTTTGTAGGTTTGTGTATTTTTGTGGCATGGTATTTTTTGTCAAAGTCGTGAATTTTTCTACTCAGTTTAGCTAAGGTTTGTATGTTGTTTTTGTAGGTTCGTTTAATTTTTGTCGGTTTGTGTTTTTTTGTATGTTGTTTTTGAGGGTTTGTGTATTTTTATATATTATTTTTGTCGAATTGTGTAATTTTTGTCGGTTTGTCTATTTTTCATATTTTATTATTGTTTAATTGTTTTTGTAGGTTTGTGTAATTTTTGTATTTTATTTTAGTTTAATTGTGTAATTTTTGTCGGTTTGTCTATTTTTTGTTTTTTATTTTTTATTTTTGTTTAATTGTGTAATTTTTGTCGGTTTGTGATTTTTTGAAGGTTATTTTTGTAGGTTTGTGTAATTTTTCTATTTTATTTTTGTTTAATTGTGTATTTTAAGTAGGTGTGTGTTTTTATTTATGATATTTTTATAGGTTTGTTTAATTTTTGTATGTTATTTTTGTAGGTTTGTTTATTTTCTGTGTATAATTATTGTGTAATTCTGTAATTTTCGTCGGTTTGTGTGTTTTTGTGTTGGTTTTGTAGGTTTTTTTAATTTTTGTATTTTATTTTTGTTTTATTGTGTATTTTTTGTCGGTTTGTGTTTTTTTTGTAGGTTTGTCCAATTTTTGTATTTTATGTTTGTCAAATTTTGTATTTTTTGTCGGTTTGTTATTTTTTTGTATGTTATTTTTGTAGCTTTGTGTAATTTTTGTTTAATAGTATAATTTTTGTCGTTTTGTGATTATTTTGTCTGTTATTTTTGTAGGTTCGTTTATTTTTTTAATATTATTTTGTTTAATTCTATAGTTTGTGTAGTTTTTGTATTTTATTTTTCTTTAATTGTGTAGTTTTTGTCGGTTTATGTTTTTTATGTTTTTTTTTGTAGGTGTCCAATTTTTGTATTTTATTTTTGTCGAATTTTGTATTTTTTGTCGGTTTGTGATTTTTTTGTATGTTATTTTTTTATGTTTGTATATTTTTTGTATTTTATTATCGTACAAATGTGTATTTTTTGTCGATTTTTTATATATTATTTTTAGGTTTGTGTATTTTTGTATATTATTTTTGTCGAATTGTGTATTTTTTGTCGGTTTTTTGTATGTTTTTTTGTAGATTTTTGTATTTTTTTTTATTGTGTATTTTTTGTCGGTTTGTTGTTTTTTTGTATGTTGTTTTTGTAGGTTTGTGTATTTTTGTATATTATTTTTGTCAAAGTGTGTATTTTTTCTCGGTTTGTAGGTTTTTTGTATGTTGTTTTGGTAGGTTCGTTTAATTTTTGTCGGTTTGTCTTTTTTTATGTTTTTTTTTGTAGGTTTGTGTAATTTTTGTCTTTTATGTTTGTCAAATTTTGTATTTTTTGTCGGTTTGTGATTTTTTGTATGTTATTTTTGTAACTTTGTGTAATTTTTGTTTAATAGTATAATTTTGTCGGTTTGTAATTATTTTGTCTGTTATTTTTGTAGGTTTGTTTATTTTTTTAATATTATTTTTGTTTAATTCTATAATTCTTAGTTTGTGTAGTTTTTGTATTTTATTTTTCTTTAATTGTGTATTTTTGTCGGTTTATGTTTTTTATGTTTAATTTTTGTATTTTATATTTGTCGAATTTTATATTTTTTGTCGGTTTGTGATTTTTTTGTATGTTATTTTTGTAGGTTTGTGTAATTTTTGTATTCTATTATCGTATAAATCTGTATTTTTTGTCCTTTTGTCGATTTTTATATATTATTTTTAGGTTTGTTTATTTTTGTATATTATTTTTGTCGACTTGTGTGTTTTTTGTCGGTTGTTTGTATGTTGTTTTTGTAGATTTTTGTAAATTTTTTTTTATTGTGTATTTTTTGTCGGTTTGCTGTTTTTTGTATGTTGTTTTTGTATTTTTTTAATATTAATTTTTTTTTAATTGTATAATTTTTGTCGGTTTGCGATTATTTTGTCTGTTATTTTTGTAGGTTTGTTTATTTTTTGTTTAATTGTGTAATTTTCATCGCTTTGTGTTTTTTAATGTTATTTTTGTATTTTATTTTTGTTTTATTGTGTATTTTTTGTAGGTTTGTCTATTTTTCGTATTTTATTATTGTTTAATTGTTTTTGTAGGTTTGTGTAATTTTTGTATTTTATTTTAGTTTAATTGTGTAATTTTTGTCGGTTTGTCTATTTTTTATTTTTTGTATAATTGTGTAATTTTTGTCGGTTTGTGATTTTTGGAGGTTCTTTTTGTAGGTTTGTGTAATTTTTCTATTTTATTTTTGTTTAATTGTGTATTTTAAGTCGGTTTGTGTTTTTATTTATGTTATTTTTATAGGTTTGTTTAATTTTTGTATATTATTTTTGTAGGTTTGTTTATTTTCTGTGTATTATCATTGTGTAATTCTGTAATTTTCGTCGGTTTGTGTGTTTTTGTGTTGGTTTTGTAGGCTTGTGTAATTTTTGTATTTTTTTTTTGTCGAATTTTGTATTTTTTGTCGGTTTGTGTTTTTTTTAATGTTATTTTTGAAGGTTTGTTTATTTTTTGTATATTGTTTTTGTTTAATTCTGTAATTTTCGTCGGTTTGTGTTTATTGCATGTTATTTTTGTAGGTTTGTGTAATTTTTGTATTTTTTTTTTGTTGAATTGTGTATTTTTTTGTCGGTTTTATTATGTTGTCTTTGTAGGTTTTGGAATTTTTATTTTTTTATTTTTGTCGAATTGTGTATTTTTTGTCGTTATGTGTTTTTTTGTGTTGTTTTTACAGGTTTGTGTAATTTTTGTATTTTATTTTTATCGAATTGTGTATTTTTTGTCGGTCTGTGATATTTTTTAATGTTATTTTTGTAGGTTTGTGTAATTTTCGTATATTATTTTTGTTTAATTGTGTAATTTTTGTCGGTTTGTCTATTTTTTGGATAGTATTTGCAGCTTTGTGTATTTTTATATATTATTTTTGTCGAATTGTGTATTTTTTGTCGGTTTGTCTGTTTTTTGTATGTTATTTTTGTAGGTTTGTGTAATTTTTGTATTTTATCCTTGGTTAATGGTTATTTTTTGTCGGTTTGTCGAATTTTTGTATATTATTTTTTGGTTTGTGTATTTTTGTATATTATTTTTGTCCAATTGTGTATTTTTTGTCGGTTTGTTTTTTTTTGTATTTTGTTTTTGTAAGTTTGTGTAATTTCAGTATTTTATTTTTGTCGAATTCTGTATTTTTGTCGTGTACGGGACAAGATCTGTAAACTCTTGCGCACGTTTTAGAAGAAGAAGATGAGGCTGGCCACTTCGACGCTTCAGAGCAGGGTAGGAAGGAAGGGAGAAATGCCTTGAAAAAGACAAACGATTTCTTGCAAGGAGGTGGTGAGGGCGAAGAGAAAGTCACGGTCGGTTTTCAGGCCGGGTGAAGATGCAGGCGAAGTAGGTAGAAGGCGTGTTGAATCCGTGAGAATACTCTGAATTTTAGAAATGTACTCGTCGTTCAAGTACTTCGGTGCGATACCGTGCGGCGAATCGGGCAGTTTGAACTCGTGAATATTTCGCGAGCTGCCGTAGACTCTGTCAATCTTGGATCGACTTGATCAAAAAATTAGGATGTCAATCACGACCTTCTGCTTGAATTGAGCCTATTGCAATCTTCACCTATTTTTTATTAAAGCAACCAAAATTATTACAAAGTATGTCATGGGGGTCAAAGTAGGACAGGTAATACTTTGCCGTCAGATTACAAAAAATGCATTGTACAAACATAAAATAAGTAAGTTTACTCGATTACGCGGGCGCTAATGAACAGATCAGAAAAGATCGTTTATTTAGATCAGTCACCGCGGCCGCAGGAATCGCTCACAAAGACAGACAATTTTGGTAGAACAATAATTTTGAAAGGTTTTTTGTGGATCAGAGGGGCTCGACCAATGAGAGCCCGCTCTGTTTTCGGGACCGTCGCCGGGAGCGACCGTAGGGGTGGCGGGGGTCGGAGAAATGTCCCGTTAGCACCCAGTAGCGTCTCGGGACGAAAACGAGGTTCAGGGGCGTAGGAAAAAGAAAACGATGACGTGCACTGTCATCATCACTTCTTCGAAAACCCCGGAACTACGCTTGTCGAAAGCCAATATGTACTGAAATGGGGCGTTTGCACAAATCCTCTTTTTGTGCAAACATAACAAGATAGGGATGCGTATCTAGTCGCTTCTATCAGGTTAAAATTAAAGTCGGGCGTTGCACAATTAATTATTTGTGCAGACAAACAAACAAGACAGAGACGCGTATCTAGTCGCTTCTCTCTCTCTCTCTCGTTTGTGGTCAGGTCGTCTGTTATGAGCCTGACCAGTACTACATGCCAGCTCGATCGAGAACGTATCGAGTCGTCTCTCGTTCGAAACTGCACGAACTCAGTAGTTGATTTCGTATCTAGTCGTACCACCTACTGAGTTATGTACTGGTTGATGTTTATGCAAACGGAGGGTATTACGAACTTTGATAGTCACGTCTGGTATATTCTCCCCTCGGTGCAGTAACGTCTGTGCCTAGCTGTGAAGACGTGTACTCCGGCGGTGACCTCGCCGGCCAGTCCCTCTGGGCCGTCGGAGGGCGGTCCTCATCGGCACCCTTGGGCTGGCGTGGGTCGGTGCGGGCGTCAAAGCTGGTACTGGTGGTGCAGCGGATGCGGGTGTCGCAGCGGATGCGGGTGTTGCAGCGGATGCGGGTGTTGCAGCGGATGCGGGTGTCGCAGCGGATGCGGGTGTTGCAGCGGATGCGGGTGTCGCAGCGGATGCGGGTGTTGCAGCGGATGCGGGTGTTGCAGCGGATGCGGGTGTTGAAGCTGATGCGGGTGATGAAGCTGGTGCGAGCGTCGGTGCCGGGAGTATGACCGCGACTTTGACCGCTGGGCGCACGTAGATGCCGGTGGCTGTTTGTATGCGGACAATTCTTACTTGTCCGTCAGCGGCGGGCTTAGCTTCGATTACACGTCCGCGTGGCCAGCTGTTTCGGGGTAGAGCGGGGTCCATGATGACCACCAAGTCGTGCTCTTTGATGGGGTCGGCCCGGTGGTGCCATTTCTGCCGGGCGGCCATGGTGGGGAGGTATTCACGAAGCCACCGCCTCCAGAACATGTCTGCCAGCTGTTGGCTTATGCGCCACTGGCGGCGGAGGCATACCTCCTCCTCCTTTTTGTCATATAGTGACAGGTGAGGGCGTTTTCCCGCTGACCCCATTAGAAAGTGGTTGGGGGTCAAGGGCTCCTCGTCTCTCGGATCAACCGAGACGTGGGTCAGGGGCCGGTTGTTGACCACGAACTCGGCTTCTGCAAGCGCCGTAAGAAGTGTCTCCTCTCTCGGGGCTCTTTCTTTCAGTGTAGCTCCTAGGGCTCGCTTCACTGAACGTACTAGCCTTTCCCAGGCTCCCCCCATATGGGGACTCAGAGGTGGGGTAAAGCGCCACTCGATACCCTGTATGGCTAGGGTATCCTGCATCCTTGCGTCTTGGCTGAGCGACTCCACGGCATCTCGGATTTCATTGTTTGCTCCATGAAAGTTGGTACCGTTGTCGGAGTACATCACTGCTGGTTGTCCTCGGCGGGCCGCCATCCGTTGCAGGGCCATGATGGCCGAGTCAGCACTCAGCGACGCAGCCAGTTCTAGGTGTATGGCGCGAGTGGAGAGGCATGTAAATATGGCCCCGTAGCGCTTTTCTCGGCGTCTGCCAATCGTGACCTCCATAGGGCCGAAGTAGTCCAGTCCGCAGTGTGTGAACGGGCGGACATGGTGCGTCAGGCGAGCTTCTGGGAGCGCTCCCATAATGGGTGGGACGGGCTTGCTCTTCCGCATTCGGCACGTTGGGCAGTCGTGGGCGATCTTCCTGCTAGTGGTACGTAGCCGCAGTACGAAGAAGCTGCCCCGTACCTCTGCGATGGTCTTCTCGGTGCTCGGGTGGTCCGCCTTCTGGTGGTAGTGTCGGATCAGCAGCCGAGTATAAGGGTCATCGCCATCCAGGATGATCGGAGTCTTGGCTACGCTCGTGGCTCCGGTTACTGCTTGCAAACGGGAGCGCATCCGCATGACTCCGTCTGGGCCGAGGAAAGGCGTCAGGCTGTTTAGGCGGCTAGCGGCGGGCAGCGCCTGGCCGTGCTGTATGTTGTGAAGATCGGGGGTGAAGGCATTCTCTTGGGACCTGATCACCCATCTGCGTTCAGCCTCCTTGAGCTCCTCGGCTCGTAGCGGGCCTTCGGTAGGTCGGCCCGACCCCATCCGGCAACGCCTTATGAAGCGCAGTATCCATGCTGTGGCGCGGATGAGGCGGTACCATGAGGAGAACCTCTCGATAGCGGGCAGGGCCTCCCCGGCCGTGGATATGAGGCCGACATATTGGGGCCTAGTCTCCAGGATCGAGTCATCGGGCTTCGTGGTGAGGGCGCGCTCTTCGGGCCAGTCCTCGTCGGGTTTCGTGATGAAAGCAGGTCCGCAGAACCATTCTCCTTGCAGGGACAGGTCGGGTAGTGCCAAGTCTCGGGTGCCGATGTCAGCGGGGTTTTGTTTGGTTGGAACCCACCTCCAGTCAGCTATGTTGGTGAGTTCGTCGATCTCGCCCAACCGATTCGCCACAAAGGCGGAGTATGCCCGTGGGTCGGTGCGTAGCCAACACAGCACTGTGGTCGAGTCGGTCCAGAAGACGGTTCTGCATATTCGTGCCTGACTTTCAGATTTAATAGTCTTGGCCAGTCTAGCCGCCATGAGCGCGGCCTGCAGCTCGAGGCGGGGAATTGATAGCGGTTTGAGTGGCGCCACCTTGTACTTGCTTGCGATGAAGGTGGCTCGCGGCGCGCCTTGCACTTCCTCAACGAAGTAGGCGACGGCGCAGCAGGCTTGCTCGGACGCGTCACTGAAGAGGTGCAGTGTAACGTTGCTCAGCTTGTGTCGGAGTGACCGTCTCGGGATGGACACGCTGCTTTCCCTCAGCAGACTCATCCAGTCCCTCCATCGCTCGGCATGCTCAGGGGCGATGGGGTCGTCCCAGCTGATGCTCGAGCGCCACACGGCTTGTAGTAAAATCTTCGACCGTATAGTGAGGCAGGCGACGAAACCCACCGGGTCAAAGATTTTCATGATGATAGATAGGAGCTGCCTCTTCGTAGGCCGTGTGGCTTCTTGGGGGCTGACCGCGTCGAGAAAGGTGTAAAGAAATCGGTCAGTCGACGGGTCCCAGACCAGTCCCAGTACGCGCTCCGTCCCCGTGGTTCCGCTGTTGATCTGCACTGCGGCGGTTGCTCGTTCACCGGGGAGAATCCGTGCTATAGCGGCCGGGCTGTTGGAGGCCCAGTTGGTCAGGTTGAACCCTCCCTTTGCAAGGAGGGCCTTCACGCTCTGGACCAGTGCGGCAGCCTCGTGTACGTTATCCACGGCGTCCAAATAGTCGTCCATATAGAATTTGGAACGAACGGCTGCTGCGGCGGCGGGGTGCTCGGTTTCGTATTGCCCGGCCACTCTGTCTCGCACGTACTGGGCACTGCTGGGGGAACATGTCGCCCCGAACATCATAGATGTCAACTGGTACGTCTCTGGGTCCCGTGTGCCAGGCGACCTCCAGAGGTACAACTGGGAGGGCTGGTCCTCTCTCCTGATGTGGATGCGCAGGAACATCTCTTGTATATCTGCAGCGATGGCCACATTTCCCTCTCGGAAGCGAAGGAGGTTCCCCAGGAGTGAGGACAGCAAGTCAGGGCCGGTCATCAGCTGGTCATTCAGAGACGTCCCTCGGCATCGGCTGGCGGCATCAAAGACGATTCTGATTTTCCCCGGCTTGTTGGGATTTGTCACCGCGAAGTGAGGAAGGTACCACTTTCGCGGGGCAGGCAATGATGCCTCGTGGGTTGAAAGCTTCCTGGCGTAGCCTTTGGCGACAAGTTGTGACATCTTGTCGGCGTACGCGGCCGCCAGGGTGGGGTCCGCCGCCAGCTTCTTGTCGAGAGATTGTAGCCGCTTCAGTGCGCACTGCCGGTTGTCGGGTAGCACTGTTGTCGGGTCTTTCCACAGGAGTCCGGTTTCCCACCTCCCGGTAGCGAGGGGGCGGGTGGTCTCTCCCATCATCGCTAGTGCCCTTGCGTCTTGAGCATTGACCCGAGCTGCTGATGTAACGCCGAGGGAGTCGATGGCGAAGTTTGTCCTCACCAACTCCCTCAAGCGGGCGTCCGCGGCGGTCTCTGCTTGCAGGGCCAGAGTAGTGGCTGGGTCGTCAGCGCCAGGGTTTGTTCCCCCGTGAGCGATCCACCCTAAAGCGGTCCGCGACACTATTCGCGTAGTGTTGTCCTCACGGACCTCTCTTGATACAATCAGGTGGGCGTTGTCTTGCCCGATCAAGAGCTTCGGGGTGATGCGTCGTCCTGGCACTTGCTGCTCCGGCAGGTTCAGCTCGGCTATGGTGCTCGCGGTGATGGAGAAGGTCGTGTTCAACCCGGCGCCTCTGATGGTCAGCTTCACGCGTCGGGAGCGGGCGTCGGAGGTGCACATGCCCTTTGCTCCGTGAAGCCGTACGGCACGGACCGGACCGCTTGCACCGGTCAACATCGCGATCTCGGCGTCGACAAGGGTCACGGTAGAGCCTTCATCTAACAGCGCGAACACTGACACTTCACTCCCTGCGGGCCCGCGAAGCACAACCGGCACAATTTTCAGCAGTACGCTATCGTCTGTATTTCGGCGTCATAAGTTTACTTCGCCCACAACCGGCTCCGTTTTTCGCACTTCATGGAGCAACCGATGGTGGGGATGCCGGCACTCCCCCACCCCGCACCACACTTTCACTTTACACTCCCTCGAGTGGTGTCGACCGAGGCACTTTCGGCACAGGTTGCTTGCGCGCACGGTCTCCCAGCGGAGGGCGACAGATTTCCCGGCGAATACCGCACAATCCCGAATGGCGTGGAACTTATTGCACTGCGCACAATTGTCACTTCGCACTGTCGCCCTTTTCCCGGCTGAAGACCGGTGGGCAGAGTCGGTCGCGGCACGCTTCCTGGGTCCGGGCGTAGCCGCGCTCGTCGGGGGCGCGGCCGCCGCGTTCACTAACACTTGTTCGCGGCGCCCTCGATTCGGTCGAACTGGGTCGAGCATGCCGCTAATCGGGATCACTTTCGCGACGCTTCGCAGGAACATTGAGAGCTGCAGTAGTGTGGCCGGGGTGGATTAGCCTAGCTGGCGCAACTCGAGCAGCCAAGACATCCTCAGGGTGCAGGGCATCTTGGCGGTGACGTCGGCTAGTAGGGCGGGGTTGGTGAGGTAGCCCTCCGTCCTCAAGTCTCGCAGGGAGGCCACCAAGTTCTTGACCGTCCCAGAGAAGTCGGCGATCTCCTCGAGTGAAGCTTCCGCTGACAGGTGCGGCAGCTTCTTCACCTTATTTAGCATAAGGTTGGCGATGGATCCTGAGCCACCGTAGGTGGCCAGGATCTCTGGGACCTGTTCGGGGTCCAGCAGGAGGGAGTAGACAGCCTCCCGGGCCCTGCCTTTCAGCGCGCGCTGCAGTCTGATGAGGTTCTCGCTGGGTGTCAGCCTGCAGGTGTTGGTCGACTGGTGGTACTGCGCTATCCAGGCAGGCCACTCGAGGGGGTCCCCGGAGAACGTGGAGAGGTCCTTGGCTGTAGATTGTCGAGCAATGAGGGCAGTCATCCGGACATCCTCCTCGACGGACGGGCGGGGGCTCTCTGGTACGCGTGTCGATCGGATCGCCTCGGCAATCATAGCGCCGATCCGTGCCACGGTAGGGTCCTCGCCCTGCTGGACCCACTCTCTGGTATGCCGGGCAGTCTCGTCGGCGGTAGGCTGCGGCGGGAACAGCGGCGAGTAGCTGGGATGCCCGATATTGACGGGCTGGGACCCCGCGTGCAACTGCGAGGTAGACGGCTCTGCATAGGGCTGCGCGTAGAGTGGGCGGGCTCGTGGCTCGGCGTACGGCAGCGGCTCGGCATACGGCAGTGGCTCGGCGCAGCGTCCGGCCGGCGCTGCGGGGCAAGGGAGCACAGCGGGGCCGAACGCTGCAGCGGGGAGGGGGTACTCCTCAGCCGGGGCTCGCACAGCACGCGCCTCTGCGTCGGTCATCTGTGCTCGCACCGGCTCGGGGATTGGCTGCACAACTGCGGGTCCGTCCTGCTTGGCGGGCTGCATGGCCGACAATAGCGCGGCAAGCTGCTTGGCGTGCTGCTCCCTCAAGGCGCGCATCTCCCGTTGTAGCTGCCTCACGGTGTCCTCTGTGGTGGAGGAGTTGTTCTCAGCATCGGAGGACTGCGCAGTGGTGGGTGTGGGCGCGGCACCGAGCGCAGCGCCGAGCGCAGTGCCGGGCGCCGGGCCGAGCGCAGCGCCGAGCGCAGCGCCGAGCGCAGCGCCGAGCGCAGCGCCGAGCGCCGGTCCGAGCGCAGGTCCGAGCGCAGGTCCGAGCGCAGGTCCGAGCGCAGGTCCGAGCGCAGGTCCGAGCGCAGGTCCGAGCGCAGGGCCGAGCGCAGCGCCGGGCGCAGGTCCGAGCGCAGGTCCGAGCGCAGGTCCGAGCGCAGGTCCGAGCGCAGGGCCGAGCGCAGCGCCGGGCGCAGGTCCGAGCGCAGCGCCGAGCGCACCGGCGGGAGCAGCGTCGGGCGCAGGGGCGGGCGCAGGAGGGGGTGGGGCAGCGGCAGACGGCCCGGCGGCAAGCCACGTGGCGGCAGGCCACGCGGCGGCAGGCGGCGCGGCGGCGATCGCAGCGGCGGGCGCGGCGGCGAGCACAGCACCGGGCACAGCGGCGGGCACAGCGGTGGACTCGGGCTGAGACTCCGAGCTCGAGGCCCCTCGACGGCTGCGACGTGCAGGCATCTCGGCACGTACAAGGCACGAAGACGTACAGACGTCGCTTGTAGTCGAGAAGGCGTGCAGACGTCACTGGAGTCGAGAAGGCGCGCAGACGTCACTGAAGGCGAGAAGGCGTGCAGACGTCACTGAAGGCGA